>JAODAL010046289.1:0-31080 GCA_025379985.1 Phyllomedusa bahiana | reverse complement strand
AATTTCTCTTCCTCCGGTCGTCAGGCCCAGCACATATATACACAGACACATACATATCTACACTCACAGGTGGTTTATTTTTTCTACAGCTATGTTTGTGTGTGGGTTTTAATATTTTTATATATATATATTTTAAAATTTTTATATATATATATTTACTTTACATTTTATTAAAAAAAATATATATATATAAAAAATTTTACAGGTGGGGAAAAAACTCACAGGTAGGTATATTTTATTATATATATTTTATATATATATATATATTTTATTATATATATAAAAACTCCCCGGTGTTTTCTGTTACTCACGGGCAGGTTATAAAAAACTCAAAAGGTGGGGTATTAAAAATATATAAAACTAAACAGGTGCTGTATATATATACTCACAGGTGGTGTTTACTCACAGGGGGGTTTAAAATTACATTTTTTATAAGCTCTAGAAATTGAAGATTTAAGTCTGGGTGGGAAAGTTGTGCTCCCTACGGGACTCCAGGAAAAAGACTTTTCCCGGTAAGAAAATTTTCCATTTTCCCTTGATGGGTTAGGCACCCAAAAACCTTTGGGTTTTAAAAAACCCAATTTTAAAGGGGGTTTGGGCCCTCCGAAGCTTTCCTGAGTATTGATTCAAAAAAACATTTTCAAAACTTTTCTGCGGAGAGGTTTTTTTCAATCTTTTAATGCTTTAAAAAATTTGGATGGTTTTTGACCAAGTTGGGGCCCTTACACATTTGTTTCCAAAAGGGCCCCCTCCCCAAAAATTCTCCCCGGGGGGGGCCACAGTGGATCTGGTGGAATGAGCTGGGAGATGAAGAGGGGGAAATTTTGCCCAAAAAAATCCTTTTTAAACATTCTTCTATGCCTCTTTTTCCAGTGGGTCAGATTTGCCTTGCTGGGTTGTGCCTTTTCTATTGTCAGGGAAATTGTGAAACAATGCTTCACCCGCCTGAATGTTTGAGTGGGCTTGGAGTTATTTGGCACCCCCCTTCTTCTTACCCCAGTGTGTGTAACTTCTGTTTTTTTTGGGCCACTTGATGTAAGAAAAAGGGGAGAACAATCTTTTGGGGTTTGTGTTAGATTTTTGAAGTCATTTTGGGAAAAAAAAACCTGGTTTAGTCCCACGAACAAGAAAATTTTCTATTGGTCTCAAAAAAAACGGTTCTCTACAGGAGCTTGTTTCCCCCAAACCCTTTTTTTGTGAAGAAATGGCCACTAAAAAAAGTTTTTTTTAAGGGATATACATTTGGGGATTTGATCCAGTATGGGTAAAAGGGGGGGGACCAGTTAAGACCTTCAGAACAAGTGATAAGCCCCCATGATGGTTTTGGAAATTGGGGCCCACCTGGGTTTTTTAAGTTTTCCCAAACTACTTTGAAGAATTTTTGGCCAGTGAAGGTTTGGGGAATTTTGGATTCCAGTGAGCATGAATTGCTGTGAATTGGACCTTCAATGTTTGTATTTGGGGCCCCTTTTTATTAAAGCCTTTTCCCTGAAAAAACTGTAGTACAAAAGGGGACAGTGATTCAGTGGGGGCTTTTTTGGGAGGGGCCCCGGGCCTTTTTTGATTCCCCAATTTTTCTTTTTTAAAAATGGAAAATTAGTTGCGGGTTTCTTCTGGCACCCCAAAAAGGGTTTTAAAAATTTTTTTCTGAGGGGCCCAGATTTTTTCAGTTTTCCCGCTCAGCCCCAAGCTTTTCAGATGGAGTTTGCCACTTGGGGAAAAGAACATCCCCCATTTTCTGGATAGTAGGTCCGGCGGGGCTGGTAGTGCCCCAAAAATTCCCTCTCTATAGTGACAATACAAAAAGAGAAGAGGCCCGGGGGGGGGCCAAAAGGGAAAAATTTCACTATGAGCTTGCTTTCTGTTTGGGAATCTTCCAGAGGACTTTGGGATCACAAGAAAGAGGGGGGGAAATATGAAAATTTTGTGTTTTCCCCAATGATTGACAACTCATCTATTGTTAAATAAGATCCCTGGATGAGAGCGAGAAAAAAGTCTTTTTTGCTTTTGCTTTGGTCTGGCGTTCCCAAATGACATCCGGGTTGGGATCCCATTTTGGCAAGAATTTGTCTAAAGTTTTGGGGGTTAGACTTCTTTCTCCGGGGTGCGGAAATTCCAGTGAGTAAAAAATGCGCCCACATTGAGAGAGCCTCAAATGTGCCTGCGGATGTTGTTAAAATTTGATTTTTGCCCACAAATTGGCCCCTGAAATTCCCCGGGGAAAAGGAGGGGTTTCTGGGGGCCCCCTTGTTTGTTTGGGTGGGGAAACCCCGATACCAAATTGTTGTTTTTACATTCTTTTTGGAATAGGGGGGGCCTTAAAAAATTGGTACAAAGCAATTGGTGGCTTCGGGTTCCTTTAGGTTGAAAGTTGGGCCTTTTTTCCGGGGAAGACCACATTTGCTAAAACCCAGGGGCCTTTTACAGGGGGCACCCCACCCCAAAAAAGGGGGAACCATGGTGGGCCCAAACCTGTTGGGGGAGGTCAGGGCTTCCCTTCCCTGGGGTCTAACCCCCCATCTCAGATCTCTTTCGGGTTTGTATGCACTAAAAGCATCCGAGTTGTTGGGGAAAACCCTGTTTCTGTTCCAAGGGGGGAAAAAGATGTTGGCCTGAAGGGAACGAATAGGAGCTTTTGGCCCAAGGGGTTTACTGTATAAAAAGATTGGGGGTCAAGCGGAACCAAAAAACACTTTCATCGCTAAACCAAACCCAGTGATTTTGGGGACGGGAGATCAGGTGATTAAACCCCTGAGAGATCTTCCCCCTTCTTTGGTGCCCAGTTTGAGTGTCATTTTGATGGGAATTGATTATGAATCTAAAAATTTTTATTTTTGACTGGAGAAAAAGCGGGGATTTTTGTCTGTTGATCAAAAAAAAACCATAAATTTTTTGAGAGTTTTTAAACCCAAAGCTGGGGGGGGGGGGGGGGGTTGAGATTTTTTCCTGGATGGTGAAAAGGGGCACCGGGCCAATTGCCCGGGTTTTGGGATCACTGAAACCCCTTAAAGCGGGAGAGCTGTGAGAGAACCCCCTGATATTTTGTAAATTTCCTTGGGGGGCTGATGGATTCTGAAGGGGAGACTTTTGAATTGAAATTAAGGGACCTGTATGGCAAATCTTAAGTATATAAATTTGTTTTTCCCCGGGAAAAAATTTCAGTATTTTTATCTTTAGATCTATTGATGCCAAAAAACCGCCATTTTGTAGAAATAGATAGGTTTCAATCAAATTGTCCCCTCGGGGAATCTTTTCTTTATGAGAAATTTGTTAAAAAATGTTTGATCTGTTAAAAGACGCCTTTTTGTTCCCGGGTTTTTGGGGATCTAAAATTTCCCTTTGGATTATACTCCCGGGAACTCTGAAGAGAAGGAACTTTCTCTAGCGAAATTTTTCTGAATGAATTCTTGGAGAAAGGTGAAGGAGTATGGGGTTTGAAGGTTTATCTTTAAACTTGTCGGGGGAAGGGCTCCCGGGAACTCTTTAGAGTGGGCCCTTCAGAATTGTGGAGGAAACCCAGGTGTCTCGGAAAGCAAAGGAAAAGGGAAATAAAAAAAGATTCAGCCTCCCCCCAACCCTGGGGGTCCTTGTTTTTCCGGGGGGGCGTCAAAGGTCCCTTGATTTCGGGGTCACCTAGCTTTTCCTTTTATGAGGCAACACCCGAGGTTTAAACCTTCTTTGATTTCCCTGAACCCTGTTATTTTTTTTTTTAAACCCTTTGGTGACCTCCTTCGATAAAAACCGAAAGGTTTTTGGGGTTGGGTTTTTCTTTTTGTCTGGGGAAAAGGGACTTTCCCTTTTCCCCTTCACTGAGGGTTTTACGGGTTTTTTTTAAATTTGAGACCCAAAAGATTTTTGGGTTTTGGGAAAAGGTTTGATTGCAAAAAATTGGGTTTTTTTTGGATGGATGTCTCCAGACCATTTTTTAAATTCCAAAAAGGCTCCCGTAAACCCGTTGATGTTACTTGAGCCCTAGAAGAAAACTTTGACATCAAAGGGAGAATCGCACAAAATTCGTTTGTTATTTTTTAGAGGTATTTTTAAAAAGGTTTCTCTTTTTGATCTTGCAGTTTTTGGGGTTTAAACTGGCTGACCCAAAATTTAAAAAGGGACCTGGCCACGGGTTTTTAAAAGGCCCCAAAGCTTTTTATATGTGCTGGGGAGGAAGCTTTAAGACCTTTTAATAAATGTATCTCCCTTTCCTTCCATGGGTTCTAACAACTTAGGGGGAAAACCTCAAAAGGGGAAAACATGATTTTTTGGAAAGCTTTGCTACTGTTTAAAATCCACTTTTGGTACTGCTTCCATTCAGCGGGTATGCTGGGGATCAATTATAGGTGCCCCTGAATCTAGCTCCTGGGCCCAGCCTTTTTAATTGGGTTTTTGACCATCATGTTAAAAGCCATTTCCTTAAAATATAATGGGGTGATTTGGGAAAAGCCCTTTATCTTTGGAAATTTGGAAAGAAAAAAAGAGTTGTTTCTTTGCTTTATCAAAGGATCTTTAAAAGTTTCCTTTTTTTTAAAACCGTTTTTAAATTTAAATGAGGAAACCCTTTGTCTTTCCTTAGGACATAAAAATTTGGGTTTCTGATTCACAAAATTTCATCTTCCTCTTCAGAAACATTTTTCCCCTTTTAATTTTACAGACTGTCCCCCGGAGGGAGAGGAGGGTAAAAGGTAAAGGGTAAAGATTAGTTTGCAGGCTTGCTTGTTTTGGGTGCCCCTTGAGTGGCTCTAAACTTTGAAAGTTGCAGAAAAGCTTTTCCCTTTTAAACCGGGAGGGGAAAATTTTTTTAGCCTCGGGACTGAAAGGAAACCCCCTTTCCCCTTCAGGGAAAAAACAAAAAAGTGCATTTTTTTAGGGGGCCATATTCTTTGGGATTGGGCTGTTGCATTAACAAAAGCCTGTGCTTGGATTTTCTCCCCTTTTTTCCACTATCCCCCTCTGGGGGGGGAACATCTAAGGAAAAAGAAAAGGGATAGTTAGTTAGAATTGCTTTCCCAGGGAACCCAAAATTTGTATAACGCCCCCAAATACGAGCACAAATTATACCCCCAATGCTGAAATTTTGTACCCCAGGTTTCGTTAGACTAGGGTCGGCCCAGTGTTAATTTTTTTCAAAAACTTAAATGGTCAGGGGGGATCGATAAAGTTTAATAAATGTTTTTTATTTTGTTTCGGTGTTTTTTTTTTTTTCCCCATTTTTTTTTCAACCCCCTCCACTTTTACTATAAATGGGGGTTTGGGTGTCATTTCAACAGTGTTTTTTGGGCCCTTGAAAGGTAAACATTTAACCCCTTTGTCACTATTACACCAGTACCCAACGCCCTTGGAAGAGCCGGGTAACCGTCCGAGGCAGACCATCTAATGTGAGTGTCCGTTTCTGTGGCAGCTGCGGGCTGGTTTTTTTAATTTTGGAAAAGGCCCAAAATATTCATGGAGCCCCCCAATTTTAAATAAATCAGCCCTGCAGCTTTCCGGTTTTTTCCTTTGGGTGGTTAAAAAAAATTTGGGGGCCCCCCCTTTCATTTTGTTTTCATACTTTTACCCAAAAATCTAAAAAGAAAAATTTTTTTTCTTTTTAAAAAGGGCATTGGGGGCCCCCCATTTTCCATAGGGCCCGCCAAAGGTAAAAAACCCTTAAACTGGGAGCCTGATACTATAAAAATGGGAAGGTCCATCAATTTCTGGTCCCTTTCCCACTTTTAAAAATAGCCCGGGAACCGCCCCGAAATGGACCATCTTATCAGAAGGCCCCTTCTGGGATTATCCGGGTGCGCCCCGAACCCTGGTACATTGAGTTTCGGGGTAATGTGATTAGGGGTTAGTGTCATACACTGTGGCTGGAAAAACCCAAACCCCGAGTGATGTAATGGAGATTTGTTTGTCAGATTTCCCCTTTTTTAAATTTTTACTGGAAAAATGAAAAAAAACAAAAAAAAAAAAAAACAAAGAAACAGAGAAAAAAAAATTATTAAAATTTAAAATCTTCTGACACCTACCCTCATCAACGAAACTTATTACAGAAATATATGCAAAAATGTCAAACTAGGCTAAAAGGGGGAAAAAATTTTAAAACTAACAAAACCCAAAAAACCTACACCCTGGGGCATCACCCAAAATTTCCTGGAAAGGAAAGAAAGCCTATTTGGGGCCTGGGAAAGGGTTGGGGGGGACATTCCCCCATGGTTTGATATCCAGGAAAGCAAGGTGCCCCTGTGGGAGAAGGGTGTCATGAGCTTTTTTTGGGAAAGTTGAATTGTCTATCCCGGGATCCAAAGGGAAAGCTGGAGGATGGGGGTTTGGGTGGTGGAAAAGGGGGAAGCATTTTGGTGGATTTCCCGGGGGCATCTGGAAAATCAGGGGTTTTTACGAACCATCCCCAAGGGACTGTGGTGTTGTTGGGGGCCCTGGAAATTTTATTTTGGGGTCTTTCACTGTGGTATTATTGGGGGGAATTAACTATGTAGGAGCCCGCACTGTGGGGTTTTTGGGGTCCCCCTTAACTTTGTAGGGGGGCCCCCCCCCTGTGGTGTATTTTTGGGGGTTTTTTGAACTTTTTTAGGGGCCCCGCACTGTGTATATATTGGGGCCATAAAATATGTAGGGGGCCCCCCCACTGTGGTGTATATTGGGGTCATTTTAAATATGTTTGGGGCCCCGCACTGTGGTGTATATTGGGGCCAAAAACTATGTAAAGGTCCCCCAGTGTGGTTTTTATTGGGGGGATGGAAAATATGTAGGGGGGCCCCGCACTGTGGGTTATTGGAGCCATTTTTAAATTTTTGGAGGGGTTTCCCCCACGTGGTGTTTTTGGGGGCCCTGAATAGGGAGGGGCCCCCCAATGTGGGAATTGGGGTATGAACTATGTGGGTCCCGCACTGTGGTGTATATTGGGGCCTTTAACTATGTAGGGGGGGCCCCCACTGTGGGGGTTTATTGGGGGTTTTTTTCCTTTTTGGGTATGTAGGGCCCTGCACTGTGGGGTAATTGGGGCCCCTTTAAATAGGAGTGTCCCCCACTGTGGTGTTTAAATTTGGGGCCCTTTAACGATGTAGGGTCCCCCCACAGTGGTGGGGATATTGGGGCCATGAACTATGGGGGGTTCCCCCCACTGTGGTGTATTTGGGGCTATTTAACTATGTAGGGGCCCGCATGTGGTGTTTTTTTGGGGGCCATGAAAATTTTATAGGGGTCCCGCACTGTGGTGTAATTGGGGCCCTGAACCCGTGTAGGGGCCCCCCACTGTGGTGTATATTGGGGTCATGAACTATTTTAGGGGCCCCGCACTGTGGCATAATTTTTGGGGGTGAAAATAATTGTAGGGGCCCCCACTGTGGTGTATATTGGGGTCATTAAAATATGTAGGGGGCCCCCCTGTGGGTATATTGGGGCCCCTGAACTATGTAGGTCCCCGTGTGGGGTATATTGGGGGTTTTTTCCCATGTAGGGGCCCCCCCTTTTTGGTGTTTTATTGGGCCGGAAAATATGTAGGGGCCCCCCAAATGGGTGTTATTGGGGGCCCTTTAAAATATAAAAGGGCCCCCCATGTGGTTTTTTATTGGAGCCAGAAAATATGGAAATGTCCGCCCCTGTGGGGGTATATTGGGGGAGGAATTTTTAGGTCCCCGCACTGGGGTGTATTAAATTGGGGGCCCAAAGGGAAAAAAAGTAGGGCCCCCACTGTGGTGTATTTTGGGTCCCTGGGGGCTATGTAGGGCCCTGCACGTGGTGTATATTGGGGCCAAAGAATATGGAGTGTCCCGCACTGTGGGGTTTTTGGGGCCATGAAATATGTAGGGGGCCCCCCAATGTGGGGTATATTGGGGCTAAGAACTATGTTGGGCCCCCCACGTGGTTTTATTTGGGGCCATGAACTAAGTAGGGGCCCCCCCCCCCAATGTGGTGTATATTGGGTCCCATGAGCAATGTAGGGGCCCTTTTATGTGGTTGTATATTGGAGCCGAATTATGGAGTGTCCGCACTGTGGGGGTATTTTGGGGCCGTTAACTATGTTGGGGCCCCGAAAAGTGGTGGGATTTGGGCCCTTTAATTATGTAGGGTCCCCCCACTGTGGTGTATATTTGGGGTATGGAAAAATATGTAGGGGCCCCCACTGTTTGGGGTATATTGGCACCCGAACTAAAGTAGGGGGCCCCCCCCCCCACTTTTTTTTGGTTGGGGAAAATTTTTGGGGGCTGAACTATGTGGGCCCCGCACTGTGGTGGGTTTTTGGGGCCAAAGAAAATATGTAAGGGGGGGCCCCCCACTGTGGTTTTATTTTGGGGCCATGAAAAATATGTTGGGCCCGCACTGTTGGGGGTATATTGGGGGCCCTTTAACAAAGTGGGACCCCCGGGCCCGTTTTTGTTTATTGGGGCCTTTAAAATATGTAGGGGCCCCCCATGTGGTGTATATTTGGGACCATTTAAAAAATGTAGGGGGCCCGCACTTTGGGGTATATTGGGGCCCCTGAAAATATGTAGGGGCCCCCCACTTTGGTGTTATTTGGGGGGCCCAAACTATGTGGGGCCCTGCATGAGGTTTTATTTAGGGGTTTATTTAACTAGGGAGGGCCCGCCAAATGTGGTGTTTATTGGGGCCATGAAACCCATGTAGGAGCCCCGCCCCCTGTGGTTGTTATTGGGGCAAAGAAAATATGTAGGGGGCCCTGCACTGTGGTTATATAGGGGTCCCTGAACTATGTAGGGCCCCCCCCCTTTTGGGTATATTGGGGCCCTGAAAAATATGTAGGAGCCCCCCAATGTGGTGTATTTAAAAGGGGGCATGAAAATATGTAGGGCCCCCCACTGTTTGGGGTTATTTTGGGGGGGGGGCACAGCGCGATTTTTCCCTTTGGGCCATTTTGGGACTGCCGTTCAGCATCACGCATTTTCATCCCCCTCCCTTTCCCGAAAAGTTGCTGGGGGTCTGCTTTTAAAGCTTGCCCACCCCATCATCCCCCCAAACCGGGCAGCGATGTTATGATGTGGGCCCGTATGGCCCAAAGTTTTTCTATACATTTCAGGCCTTCCATGATGTCACCCGTCATGTGATCAGGGGGGAGTCAGGGAAACTATTTGGGCCCCTTCCTTTCATGTGAACCCCGTGTTTATGTCACCCCCGGTCCCTTTTCCCCCGGTATAAAACCCCCCCCCCGTAGGTAGAACAGGTTTAAATCCACACATTGCGGTTTTTCCTTTCCCCATCTCCCCCTGGATTTCTTTCAGCCTGTTCCTGCTCCCCACCCGGGCTAGTTCCCCTTCCTTCCCCTTCATCCTCCGCTGCCCGGCTGCTTTCCCAACCCCTCTCTCCTCGCTGCCCCTCTGACAATCCCTCCATTCCTCTCAATCCTCCTTGTCTTCTTCAGGTTCCTCAAGTCCAGGACTCTCACAGCTAAAGACAATGGTCCTTTTCATCAATGACCCCCAAAGGAAAGGGACAAGACGGAGACCTCAGGGCCCCCAGGATATTAGACCTCACCCTCGAGTAAATCTACTTGGTAACTGGAGAGGTAAAGAGTCTCACATTACCTCGCTCTTCTCTCTATCAGTAAAGGTGAATGATGGGAAAGGGTGAGGGGTTTCTTAAAATCTATGTAGTGATCAGTGTTCCCCCCATACACAGGATTACACATTTAGTGAAAGAAGTCATCTGGGGAGTGTGTGGCCCCCCGTGTATCAGGAGGACAGAGCAGCACCCAGAGCCCCGAGCCTCCACCTCATTCACTGATACAGAAGATCCTAGACCTGACCACCAGGATCACTGAGCTGCTGACTGGAGAGGTGAGGGGAATGCTGGTATCTTATACATAACACAGGGGATGATGGGTCTGGATTGTGAGAGGTGAGGGGAATGCTGGGACATTACACATAAAACAGGGGATGATGGGTCTGGATGATGAGAGGTGAGGGGAATGATGGGACATTATGCATAAGAACAAATGTACCTATCAGATCCCTACCAATAGTACCAAAACCTCTTGACCAGCATATATGAAAGACAATTTAAAGAGGAAAAATCGGTCCTAAAAAATAACTTTTATTAGATATAGTTTAAAATATATCGTAATCTATCTCAAAGAACTCACAAAACACTGTTGGGAGCAAAAAAACAACCACATGGGTGGGGACCAGAGTGATATACAAAACACTGGCCTGTAAACCTAATATACCCCTACCAAAACAAGAGAGATACAGGATAATCGCCTGATAAGGGCGTTCCTGTCCGCACCTTGCCCCCTAATTCAAAAACACCCTATTATTCCCCATGGCCCCCGTCCCAACATTTTAAATAAATCCAGGGACATCATCAGGGGACAGTTGGAAAGATATAGTTGGACCAAGTAATCTTGGTATAGTAACAAATAAAGGGGCTGCAAAAATTTCGAGGCACGAAAATTAGAGGGTAGATAAATACCTGATGGTATTACTAAATGCAGAAACAACATGACATGCCGTGTTTACATAGCAATAAAGGACACTACCTTACGTTTCATCAGCATAATCCCCGCCTTATAGGTTTGTCATATAAACCAGCAAAACCACCAGGCTGTGGGAAGTACAAAAAACATTGAGGTATTTTTGGATTTAGTCCTTAAAGATCTGGCCAAGATAAAAGAGTTCAGATAGACGAATTATCTTAAATCTGAACGGGTAGCACTAGAATCCTTATCAAAGAACCGCGAGCTATGCATTAAGTCCTCTGACAAGGGGGGTAACATTGTAGTGATGAATTGTCAGCAATATCGGGAGATGTGCCTGAATCTTTTAATGGATAAAAATGTTATGCACGTTTAAATCAGCAGATCCTACTATGGGTTTTCAGGCAGAACTAAAAAGTTTATTAACACAGGCAAAAGAGAGGGAAAACTCATTGACCAAGTTGAATATGACTTTCATATCCACGTAACCAAAGGTTGCTACGGTTTTATGTTTTGCCCAAAGTTCACAAGGGGGTGTCTCCCTTGAGGGGACGTCCCATTATCTTGGGATAGGGGCCATTTGTCAAAATTGTGGTACCCTATCTAGACCACATACTGGCACCATTTGTTGAAACCCTACCATCCTTTGTTAGGGACACTATGGATCTAAAAAGGGCGCATTGAGGGACTGACGATTGGTGAGGGTGCCTTTTTAGCAAGTATCGACGTAGAGGCCCTATATACGTCGATGCCCCACTCGTTGGGATGCAGGGCTGTTGAATTCTTTCTCTCTTCCAGAGGGGTACATCTTAGGGCTCACAACAGGTTTGTTGGGGAACTTTTGTATTTCACCCTCACAAGGAATTATTTCCTGTTTGATGGGGACGTCTTCCACCAGCTACAGGGTACAGCCAGGGGCAGTTCCTGTGCCCCGGCCTATGCAAATCTGTTCCTAGGCTGGTGGGAGACGTCCGTGGTTTTCGGTGACTCCCCTCCTCCTTTCTCTGACCATATAGCCCTGTGGGCTAGATTCATCGACGATATCTTCATCATCTGGAATGGTTCAAAAGAAGAATTTACTCAGTGTTTACAGAACCCTGAACGTCAAATACGTTTAATCTTAGATTTACGTTGAAAATTTCTTCTGAATTTTTACCATTCCTTGATATCGGTATTGGCAGAGGTCAGGATGGGACCCTAATAACTACCATTTTACCGAAAACCGACAGCTACAAATTCTTTACTGCAATGGAGAGTTGCCACCCAACCCCCCTTAAAAGGGGGTTTCCACGTGGACAATACCTGCGTCTCCGACGCAATTGTTCCCTCTCTGGAAGATTTAAAGAAGGGGCTAAGATTTTGAGATCTGGGTTTTGACTAAGGGCTCCCCAGATTATATATTAAGACAATCATATCAACATGCACTGAAAAGGGGACCGGGTTCAATTGCTGACACCAAAAATCTATAAATAGCCAGGATCAAGAACAGTAGCGCGCATCATTGGCACCTTTGACAATGCGGCCCCCAGGTGAGACAGACCCTAAACAAAATATTGGGATTGTTTGGAAAATGGACCCCCGATTTGGAGGATTAGTTGGGGAGGCCCCCTCGATATCCTATAGAAGGGGAAGAAATCTGAGGGAACTGTCTGGTCAATAGCCACTTTGTAAATCCAAAGAAAGACATGTGGCTGACTAGAAACCAAACGGTTCTTTCAGATTGTGGGGATTTGTTCTTTTTGTGACTTTTTGGAAAAGACAAACACGTTCTCCAATGATACAGGGGCAAAGACCCTTTTCAGATTAAAATATTCATTAATTGTAAGACCACAAATGTGGTATATCTGATAACCTGTGCATGTGGATTGAGGTATGTAAGCAAAACCACAAGACAGCTGCGAGTAGGATTGGGAGCATTTGGGCGATACTTTGCCATCAACGTGACACACCAAACTCACGCCTATACACTCAATACATGGGGGAACTCAAAATGCCTCAAATGGAGGGGCATTGATCGGGTCTCTCCCTTCAAAGACGGGGGAAACATTGGACAGATTATTACTGCAGAAGGAATGCTTCTGGACATTTACCCTAAATACAAAGGGCACCAAACGGGGTTTAAATGACCAGTTAGATTTCAGCAGCTATCTTTAAAGTGTTTCTTTACTTTCCCTTGTATTGATCACACTGTTGAATTAACTTGATCGCTGGAGCACAATATCCAAATTAACTTTATCAATGTCCCTTGGGAGAATTGGAACGGATTATCAGTTCTTTTTCCTACCAATAAATGTCGTTTCACTAGCTAACCGAGCTTGGTTTTAAAATCACCTGCTCAGTCTGTCTGCCCTGTTGTCGCATCCTGCATATATTCCGGCGCGATGCTCATCTGCGCATGCGCCGTAACTAAGGACGCTTTCTCGGCGCAGTTCTCCGTTGCTGGCCAAATATGTGATGTCAGGGAGGGCGCCGCGAGCGCGCCTTTATCTTCCGCCCGCCGCCAGCTTTCGCCGTCTCACACACAGCCGACGCTGTCATGCCCTTACAGGGCGGGAGATGACTTACAGTTCTGAAATTGAATAGTAAGTTATATGGGTGTATGCTTTGTGATGGGGGGTTCTTTTGGGGTTGGTTGTTTATCTTATCCCCCTTTTTTGTTTTTGTACTTCCCACAGCCTGGTGGTCTTGCTGGTTTATATGACAAACCTACAAGGCGGCATTATGCAGATGAAGTGTAAGGTAGTGTCCTCTTTGTTATGTAAACACGGCATGTCATGTTGTTTCTGCATCAGTAACACCATCAGGTATTTTTTCTACCCCTTTAAATTTTTGTGCCTCGCATTTTTTGCAGCCATTTATTTGTTACTATACCCAGACACTTGGTCCAACTATATTTTTCCAGACTGTCCCCTGATG
This sequence comes from Phyllomedusa bahiana, assembly GCA_025379985.1. Lineage (NCBI taxonomy): Eukaryota > Metazoa > Chordata > Amphibia > Anura > Hylidae > Phyllomedusa > Phyllomedusa bahiana. The sequence continues at coordinate 17,738 of JAODAL010046289.1, read as the reverse complement.
ATGTCAGGGATGATTGAAACATGTTGGGACTGGACCATGAGGAATAATAGGGTGTTTTTGAATTAGGGCAAGGCTGCGGACAGGAACGCCCTTATCGGGGCGATTATCCTGTATCTCTCTTAGTTAGGTAGGGGTATATTAGGTTTACAGGGCCAGGTTTTGTATATCACTCTGGTCCCACCCATGTGGTTGTTGTTTGCCTCCCACAGTGTTTTGTGAGTTCTTTGAGATAGATTACGATATAGTTTAAAATATATCTAATAAAAGTTATTTTTTAGGACCGATTTTTCCTCTTTAAATTGTCTTTCAGACATTATGCATAACACAGGGGATGATGGGTCTGGATGATGAGAGGTGAGGGGAATGCTGGGACATTATAGATAACACAGGGGATGATGGTTCTGGATGATGAGAGGGGAGGGTAATGCTGGGACATTATACACAACAGGGATGGTGGGTCTGGATGATGAGAGGTGAGGGGAATGCTGGGACTTTATACATAACACAGGGGATGATGGGTCTGGATGATGAGAGGTGAGGGGAATGCTGGGACATTATACATATATGGGTCTGGATGATGAGGAGAGGTGAGGGGGAATGCTGGGACATTATACATAACACAGGGGAAGATGGTTCTGGATGATGATGAGAAGGTGAGGGAATGCCCGGGACTTATACATTAAAACGGGATGATGGGAGGTGAGGGGAATGCTGGGACATTATACATAACACAGGGGAAGATGGTTCTGGATGATGATGAGAGGAATGCTGGGACATTATACTTAACTCCGGGGATGATAGGTCTGGATGATAATGGATAATTGTGTTGGTTCCTATAAGGTGTAAGGATGTCCTGCCCTTATTTCACTGGTTTTGTCTCTTTAGGGGGAAAGTCTGATTGATATTTAAGTTAAAGATGAAGCAGAAGAGATGGACGTCCCAGGGAATCCTCGGGTAGATGAGCCCTAACAAAATCGTATACGGGGTGGGACCTCCGCAGCACAGATGGGCTAAAGATATTTGGGGGGTCTCTTATGTCATCTGTCTGCTGTACTCAATTTTTTCCTAGTCACATAGGGGAAAGATCTGATGATTTTAAAAAGTGGAGGCTGAAAAAGAAGATAGGAGCGATGAGCCAGGGATGACGTAAAAAGGGGGGGAAACCAAAGATGTGACCCGGGTGAGTATAATGAATTCAGAGGTTTCTTAGGGATCTTGGTTTAACCTGGTGTGGGGCCTGAGGGTGACTTCTCCCCAAAGATGTTTCTAGGCTCCTGCCGTACATGAGGCTTAGGATCAGGTTTTGGTATCACCTGCTGTGATAAACATCTGCACAGACAGCGGGTTTGAAGACACTTAGTAGACCACTTTAGTACCAGTCAGGGGTACAAATAGAGTTCTGGAGGCAAAAAGGGAAAATCCATTTCATTTTAAAATCAAATTTTGACGGGTTAAAAGAACCTGAGAAAGTGTTCCCTTGTATATATTAGGACACTTATTGCAGTGTTTCTGAGGCTGGAGTTGGATCTGCTCTCGGGGGGCCCATTCATTAGGGCCACCTTTCCTAAACAGCCGGGTTCTTAGTAAAATTGATACAACAAGGCCCTGGAAACCTTTATTACACATTTGATGGAAAACCCGTCTTCTATTCCCCCACCCCTAGAGATCTCATAACATGGAGGCTGGTGACTGCAGCCTTGGGCCCGTCAGACCTCATCGTCCCGCCCATGAGATCAGCTGGAGATGGCATTTTGTCTCATGTTGCTGGTTATAGCCATGATAGATTGTCACTAACCAGATGGTGTCCACTTGTATTAAAGTGCTGCCCCATTGGATTGGGGGCCAGATGTGTGGGCAAGGACAGACCTGATTGCAGAAAAGGGTTGTCGTCTCAGAATCTTTCAAGTCCAGGTTTAGTGAAAAAAGTGATGAAGTGTGAGAGAATCCTGGACTGTGTCACTGTGTTACAGCTTATAAAAAGGATTTAAAAGGGGGCTGCGTCACACAGGCGGTTCTCACTGTAAGGAGTGAAAGTAATGAGAAAACAAAAGGAAACCCATCATTATCCCCCAAGAGACCTTTTGTGGCAGCACAGACAGCACGAACAGTGGGAGAATGACTCCAAAAGGGTTCTGAAGGTTGTCACGGTATCTGGACTGACGCACCCCAAGCTGCTGGAGGGTCCACAGATACAACATCCAGGGGCCTCACACATGCTCAATTGGGAGCTGGGGAATTAGGGCCAATGTTGTATTTTGAAGTCTTGGTCCTGCTCTTTCAGTTAATGTCGGGCATTTCTAGCCATGTGACATGTAGCATTGTCTTGCTGGAAGATCCTATCCTCCCCAGAGAGAAATCGCATGTATAGTGTAGGGGATTCAAAACCCAAATTTAAAATTTGAAAAACACCTTCATAGGGAGGATGGCCCAAGAACCCCCCGGGAAAAACCTTCCCCAGCCCATGTGCTGTACCACCAGTTTTTTTGTTCTTCCGCATGGTTGCTGGTTTTTTATTCTCTGATATTTCCCACCTGACACCAACATCCATCCGTTCCATGAAGCAGAAAACGTGACTCATCAGAGAAAACTATATTTACTATTTTGCCATAGGCAAACTTAAACTCTATCAGTTCTCTATCTGAAAACACTAAAAGTAACTTTTATTATTAAAAACTCCCCTCTATACACACTTTTTAAAAAACCTGATTTCAAACCTCATCATTTAATCCTTTTTGCTTCTGAAAAGAAGGAATAACCCCCTTTTATCATCAAGTCTGGTGGAACCCCCCTTTACGGGAGAAGCCTTATATCATAGAAAAGATAGCCCAGTAAGGGATCCCAAGCCAATATTGGGGCTCGTCCCTAATCTCAGGGACACGAACAAATAACCCCCCTTGGACCCCCTCGCAGCAGGGACACTTGTAACAGGGGTGAGAAATCACAATTTAAAACGTATATTGATCTCCCGACATGTTTCGCCAGCAAACCTGGCTTCATCGGGGGGTTAGAGGTCCGATAATATGTATAAGCTCATTTTCCTTTATATCATTTTAGGTAAACACCCATTCAGGTGCTCACCAATTGCCATCAGAGAATCCACTAAAGCCTCCGCCCCCCCACCCTCCGCACCACACTCATAAAAATGTCTAGCTAAAACGCCACCTGCTCCCATAACAGAATCCCCAGGGAAATTCGCCATTCCAGAAAAGCTTTTTGGGCCCCCTCTTTCCGTCTGCCCGCGCCAACCATGCCCGCGACCCTCAGCCCTGACTGTGCTGGGCTTCCGTCAAAACTTCATATTATTGCAAAAGCGTGGCTCACCTACAACGGGCTGAGCAGAATAGGTGTTACATTCCACACCACTACCACTTTTCACTCCATAACCCCCCCCTCTTCCACACTAATATGCATTTCATGGGGAAAATAGATTTCAATGTACATACACCATGTCAAATTATCCCCATAAAGCATTCTCCTATATATTAATAACATAATCATTTTTAAAAAAGGCCCAACCCCATTAAAATACATGTTTTTTTTTGCTGTATATATTGCTCAGACAATTTCCCTAAAACCCCTTTTTTTTTTATATTTAAAATCATATTCATTTTAATAAAGCTGCAGGCTCTTTTACCCCCCCCCCCCTCCCGCAGCTTACCTCACAACTTCCCCCTTTTAAGATTTCTATTCCCTCACGGCTCCATAATTCATTAGTCACAGTGGAAGCAAAAAAAATAGGGCAGCAAAAAATTAGTATCTTCAAAAGCTATTGCATTTTAGTTCATCCCGTCAGCACTAGATCAAAGCCGGCAAAAAAATAAATCCATACAAAATGAATACACCACATGAATAGGTATTATCCACTCCCAGGTGCTTCTGCCACAAAACCGAGGCACATTTCCATACAATTCAGCTGCCAGAAAAAACCTCCATGCACAAAGCAATATCATACATCCCCCATTTGTTAAATAGAGACCGGGCCTCACGGGTCAATTTTCCCTTATCATTCAGGACCCCCGGGAAAAGAGGACAATGTAGAGGCGTGGGGGGGGGGGGGTGGTGGAGGGGCAGGGGGGAATGGGAGAAGGAAAAAACTATGTGAAAATCTGATGCCCCCCCAAATCATATATTCAACCTGTATAACCCGACCCTACTTAACACAATATCATTTTTTTTCAAAATTATTATATAGGGGAACAGCAAGATTAAATAAATGCTGAAAATGAAAAACCTTCATTTTTAGGCCTTTAGGTTTCAATTTGAGTCTGTATGTCCATCTTGCCTTTCCCGCAACAAAACACATCCGATCGCCCTTTCTTTTCCCCTAGCTTTTCCAAAAGATGCCCCAATATTTAAGCACCTCTTTTCACCATTATGTTTTTTCCCAAAAGGTCTCTTAGGGGGTACACCTCTACTTCTAATTACTCAGATTTTCGAGATCCGACGCGAAACTCCCCTATGGTTTTCCCCCATAATCTTGGGGAGGTACACATAGCCCCCTAAAATCCCCCCTGGTTTTACAAAATTTATGATTTGTCTTTCTCAAATCTTCCTTACAATGGATTAACAAATTCTTTTTTTTCCAGTGAATGGACAGAATGAACGTTGCCATAGGGATATGAGCCACCACCCGGGGCTGCAACCATGTTTTTTTTTGCCATCTCCCTCAAAATGACTATGTACAAATTCATCCCTAAGATTTTTTTCCTCTTCTATAAGTGACACTGGGTTTTTAGAAATCACCTCAGAGAATACGGGATCTGCCCTCAAAATGTGCCAATGTCTTCTAAGTATGCCCCTCATTTCATTGGCTCTACCCATCAAAGGTCCCTATACAACAATTAAATCGTTTTTTTCTCTCTCTTTTTACTGATTAATAAATGTCCTTTGTCACTGGTCAAAGCCTGTTAAACCCCTTCCTCAAACATTTTTTTGGGGTAACCCTTGACTGAAAACGTGCATTTAACTTTATACATTCTTCATTGAAATCCTCTAATGTAGAACAGTTTCTAAGAGCCCTCAGAAATTGGCCTATGGGAATCCCCTTTTTTGAGAAGGTGGACGTGAGCTAGAAAAATGTAACAAACTTTTGGTAGCCGTATTTTTCCGAAATATCTTTGTCTGAATCTGCTTGTTTTCATCCAACATAATTTCAAGACCCAAAAAAATTTTATTTTCTCCCGATGAATTTCAAACCGTGAATTTCACCCCAATTTCATTATCATTGAGTCTAGATAAAAAATCCATGAATAATTTTTCACTACCATCCCAAAAAAATCAAAATATCAATAAAGCGCCCCAAATAAAATCCGATCTGTGAATATTTCAAGGTGTTCAGAAAAAACAATAGCATCCTCCCTTTACCCATTAGCAGAATATCAATTTCAATATTGCCAGGAAAACTGAAGCTTTTTCTGCAGATGCAGCTTGGTTAGTAGAGGTGCAGTGACATCCGTCTGCTCCGGGGCACCATACACAGTAGGGTTAGCCGAGCTGCAGTGACATCCATCTGCTCCAGGGCTACATACACAGTAGGGTTAGCAGAAGTGCAGTGACATCCCTTTGCTCTGGGGCCAAACACGAAAGGGTTAGCAGAGGTGCCCGTGGCATCCTGTCTGTCTCCGGGGCCCCATACACAGTAGGTTACAGACAGTGAAAGTAATGAACATCCGTCCTGCTCCGGGGAGGCGCCCATACACAGTAGGGTTAGAGAGGGGGCAGTGACATCCGCCTGCTCTGGGGGCCCCCTAAACATAGGGTTAGCAAGGTGGGGGTGAAAATCCGTCTGTCTTGGACCCTGATACACAGTAGGGTTAGCAGATGTGCAGTGACATCCGTGTGCTCCAGGGCCCCATACACAGTAGGGTTAGCAGAGGTGCAGTGAAATCCATATGCTTCAGGGCCCCATGCACAGTAGGGTTAGCAGAGATGCAGTGAAAATCCGTCGCTCGGTCCCATACACAGTAGGGTTAGAGAGGTGCAGTGACATCCGTCTGCTCCAGGGCCCCATACACAGAGGGTTAGTGAGGGGGGCAGTGACATCCGTCTGCTCCAGGGCCCAATATAAAGTAGGGTTAGTAGAGGTGCAGTGACATTCATCTGCTCTGGGGCCCCATACACAGAAGGGTTATCAGAGGTGCAGTGACATCAGTCTGCTCTGTGGCCCCATACACAGTAAGGTTAGCAGAGGTGCAGTGACATCTGTCTGTTCCAGGGCCCATATGCAGGAATGTTTGCTGGTGTGTCATAAATCGGCCCTTATCCTCATAATAACTATGAGGGATGTGTGTGCCGACAGCCTATTACACCATACATACCAAGCAAGCCAGCGCACCATAGGGAACCCCCGCATGCCTTCTAAGAGGAGAGTTGCTGCTGCTGGATCAAAGGGTTATAAGATAAGTGGTTTTAGCGAGTATTCTGAGCGTGCGAGTGTGTCTGTTTTGTTTTAAGTGTTTTTTTTGCTTTAGTGTGGGACTTAATATTGGGGACTTTAGATTTGGGGCTTTTAGAAAGGGCAGTATTATACAGATTTTTCATATTTGTATTTTGTATTTTTCTTTTTTTTTTATTTCGGGAAAACATCCCCATGAGTTCCATGTTTTGACAATGCTGTCCAATGCACAACCTGTGCAATGTATGCCATCCTTGAGCAAAAATTCGAGGGGGGCATACTGCTGTGCAAGATGTGGCACACTGCACATTTAGAAGCCCGGATCCTGGTCTAAATGAGCAGGTGGCGCCCATGAGATCCTTGCCAACTTGGAAGGCGAGTTTGCCGCTCACTGAGCAATCACTCGCAGGTTGTAGATGCTGAGGAGGGTGGTAGCATGGAGGTGCGGAACATGAGGGCAGTTAGCTGGGTAACAGTTAGAAAGAAGGGTAGAGGGAAGAGTTGTCAGGGAGGCTAGTCCTGATCTGGTCCACCCAACAAATTTGCAAGATTGGCGGATGAGGGGATGTCAGCTCAGAAATAGCATTGCTGCAAAAAGACACTACCCCTGTCCTGCTCCAGTAAGATTGGGAAATAGGATTTTGCAGGTCAGGCTAGAAAAGGTGCTAGTAGTTTGGGGACTCCATTACTAGGGACACAGACAGGGCAATCTGCCACAAAAAGCGGATTGTTGAACAGTATGTTGTTTACCTGGGGTCCGGGTTCGACATGTTGCGGTTTCGGCTGACGGGATTGCGGGTGGCCTGGTGAGAGAACCCAGCTGTCATGGCCACATTGGCACCAATGACAAAGTTAGAGGTAGGTGGAGTTGTCCTTAAAAATGATTTCGGGGACTTAGGCAAAAAGCTCAAGGCAAGGACCTCCAGGGTAATATTACCTGTTCCACGGGCCACACCAGAGAGGAAAAAGATTTAGAGAGGTGAATAAGTGGCTCAAAAATTGGTGTTGGAAAGAGGGATTTGGGTTTTTTGGAGAAACTGGGCTGACTTCTGTCTTGGCTACAGGCTCTTGCTAGGGACGGGCTGCACCTAAAATGGGGAGGGTGCAGCTGTATTGGGGACAAAATGGCTAGGAAGCTGGAGGAATATTTAAAACTAGGACTGGGGGGAGGGAAACTACACATTTTAGCGTGCAAGATAGTGAAGATAGAGAGCTGGGAATTAGTAATAAATTCAGGGGGTGGAGTGGAGGGGAGGGGTGTAGCAATAGTTAAAAAGAATAGGGAGAAAGGAATAAAAAACTGGAAAATCTTTTGAAATTGAAATGCTGACCAATGCCAGGAGTTCTGACCAAAAAAAATAAATGAACTAGAAGTATTAAATTGCAGAAGAAAAATATGACCAGGGGGGGATAACTGAGACATGGCTGGACGAAGAGCTACGACTGGGCGGTAATTTTGGCAGGGTTACGTCTTTTTAGAAGTGACCGTAAACCCAACCGGAAGGGGGGAGGTGCCCTGTCTCTATGTAAAATCCTGTCTGAAGCCAACACTGCGGGAAGATATAGGTAAAGGTAGTGAAACAGGTGGGAATCAATATGGGTAAATATACATGGGGGGAAGTAACTGTAATTTTAATTCTAATAGGGTGTCTGCTATAGGCTCCAAAATATAACAGAACCCATAGAAGATATGTTCCTCAGGCAAATAGATGAAGCATCTAATCAGAATGAGGTTGTTATTCTGGGCGACTTTTAACTCCCCCAAGACATAAAAGGGGAAAATCTGAAACGTAGCTCTCACAAAGGAAAACAGGTTTTTGCCCATAACTAAAGAAAATTTTACCTTTTCCCAAATGATGCAGGAACCGACTAGAGGAAAGGCCCTTCTAGACTTAATATTACTAATAGACCTGACAGAGTAACAAAGGTTGAGGGGCAAACCCAGGGAATAGTGCCATAATATAATAAACTTCCATTTATTCCTTCAAAAGAGCTCTTTGTCAGGAGCCACAAAAACACTGAATTTGAGGAAGGCGAATTTTACCCTGCTTAGAGAGGCACTAAACTGTATTTGACTGGGACAAGGTGTTTAAAAATAGCAGGGAAAAAAAAATAAATGGGGATCTTTAAAAACATCTTAGGTGGCCCACTGTGAGAGGTACATAACATATGGTAAAAAAAAAATTTGAAAACAGGAAAAAACCCAATATGGATCAACAGAGTGTAAAGGAGGCAATAAAAAAAAAAAAAAGAAAAACGTTTCAGCTACTAAAACAGGAGGCAGTGAAGAGGCACTAAGAAGATATAGGGAAGAAAATAAAAAAGTGTGTAAAATTTAAAGATAAAGGCAGCTAAGCTGGAGGACAGGGGAAAAAACGTATCGCCATAGAAAAGTTAAAACTAAACCCCAAAAAATTTTTTAAAATATATAAAAATAGTAAAAAGATTAAAAAAGAAAATGTTGGCCCTTTAAAAAATACTGAGGGGAGAGACAGTTTGAGGGCGATGAGGAAAAAGCAAACATATTAAACAATTTCTTCTCCACTGTATTTACCAAGGAGGAGAGCTTCTTGTTGAACAGAGGGATTTAGGTAAAACTCCAACTTAAAAGTTTCTGGTCAACCCAGGAAGAAGTTGCAGCTCCCCCTTAGGGAAAATTAAAATAGACAAATCCCCAGGTCCAGATGGCATACACCCACGTGTCCTAAGGAGTTAAGTGATGTCATAGATAGGCCCCCATTTCTTTAAAATTTATGGACTGTCTAATAAAAAGGGTATGTCCCAAAGATTGGCGCATAGCACATGTGGTGCCAATATTCAAAAATGGGGTCAAAAAGTGATCCAGGAAACTATAGGCCAAATAAGCTTAACCTCTGTTGTAGGTTAAAAATTGTTTGAAGGTTTTCTCAGAGATGCTATCCAGGAGTAAACTTACTGAAAATAAATGTATAACCCATTGCAGCATGGGTTTATGAAGGATCGGTCCTGTCAGACTAATCTCATCAGCCCTTTTATGAGGAAGTCAGTTGCTAGACTGGTTTGGGGTGAGGCAATCTATATCTTAGATTTTTCTAAGCATTTGATATGGTGCCGCATAAAAGGTTGGTAAATAAAATGAGATGCTTGGACTGGGGAAAATGTGTGCAAATGGGTAGGCAATGGCTCACTGATAGAAAAACAAAGGTAGTTGTGATAAAAGGTAACATACTCAGACTGGATCCCTGTTACTAGTGGGTACCCCAAGGGTCAGTAATTTGGCCTATCCTCTTTAAAAATTTTCAAATTTAAAGATCTTACACAGGGATTACCCCAGTAGAATATCGATCTTTGCAGACGATTACAAAGCTCTGTAACTAAAACAACACAATAGAGGATAATGTGTTGTTACAAAGGGGTCTGGATAAGTTGGAGGCCTGGGCAGGGAAAAGGCAGATGAGGTTTAATACAGATAAATGCAAGGGTTTTGCACATGGGGGAAAAAATCCATTACATGGAAATACATGTTAAAATGGAAAAAGCTGGGTAAAAGTGACATGGAGAAGGACTTGGGATTTCTAGTGGGCAGTAAACTTAACTGTAGCAGCCAATGTCAGGCAGCAGCTGCCAAGGCTAATAGGATCATGGGGGGTAAATTTTTAAAAGGGGGATAGAGGGACATGATGAGAACATTATTCCCCATTATACAAGTCACTGGTTAGACCACCCCATGGAATATTGTGTACAGTTTTTTGGGCACCAGTGCACAGGAAGACATTGTAGAGCTTGAACAGGAAAAAAGGCGGGCAACAAAAATAATAAAAGGACTGGGTGGATACAGTACCCAAAAGATTAGCAAGATTAGGGTTTATTTAGTTTAGAGAAAAAAACGGCTTCGAGGGGACATAATAAATAATTTTTTTTAAATACATCAAAGGTCATTATAGAGATCCTCTCCCCAAGATTTTATTTATTACCCAGGGGTGTATATAGAACAAGGGGGGCATTCCCTTACTCTTGAGGAACAAAAGTTTCTACATAAACATAGAAAGGGATTCTTTACTGTAAAAGCAGTGAGACTATGGACTGTTAATAACGGGGTATGTCCCAAAGGATTGGCGCATAGCAAAATGTGGTGCCCCAAAAAAATTCAAAAAGGGGTCACAAAGTGATCCAGGAAACTAAAGGCCCCGTAAGCTTAACCTCTGTTGTAGGTAAAATGTTTGAAGGTCAGCATGCAATTTATAGATTTTTCAGTTTTTATTCCTTTTTTTCCCCCTGATCTTTTTTTCTATTGCACACCCCACCTCCACCCCAAACCCCTTGTTTTTTCCAATTTCCCCACTCTCTACTTCACTATTTTCATGCTATAGTGTAGTTACCCCCCCCCCCCAGCCCCTATTTTAATATTCCCCCCCAATTCCTGGCCATTTGTCCCCCAATTTCAGCTGCCCCCTCCCCATTTAGGTGCACCCCCATCCCTACATAGAGTCTGTCCAAGACAGAATCACCCCATTCTCCAAAAACCCAAACCCCTCTTCCACACCCCATTTTTGAGCCCTTTTTCTTCTCTAATCTCCCCTCCCTCTCGGGTGTGGCTCGTAAAAGGGTAATATTTCTGAAAATATTCCCCTTGGAGGTCCTTGCCTGAGCTTTTGGTAAGTCCCCGAAATCGTTTTAAGGACACTCCACCACCTTAACTTTGTCATTGGTGCCAATGGGGACCATGACAGCGGGATTTAAAAACCCCCACCCAGAAATTCTGTAACCCATCCGCATTGCGAACCCGGGGGCCCCCCAGGTAAACAACAAAATGTTCGACGATCCCGGTCTTTGTGGCAGATTCCCCTGTTGTCCCCTATAAGGGAGTTCCAACTATAGCACCTGTCTAGCCTCCTTGCACTCCTACCCCCCATTTTACGGAGCAGACGGGGGAAAGTGTCTTCTGCACCAATGCTTTTTTCCTAACCGACATCCCCCTCATCTCCCAATCTTGCAAATTTGTGGGGGGAAACCATTTGGACTACCTCCCTGACACCTTCCCACCCCTTTTTTCTTACTGTTACCCACCCCAGGCCTATTTCCTGCACCTCCATGTACCAACCCTCCCCAGTATCTACACCTGCGAGTGATTGCTCCCTGGGGAGCCGGCTCGCTTCCAAATTGGCAATGGATCTCAGTGGCCCTTGCTCATTTAGATCCAGGATCCGGGCTTTTAAATGTGCATTGGGACAATCTTGCACAGCATATGGGCCCTCGAACTGTTGCTCAAGGATGGCATAATTGAAGGTTGTGCACTGGACAGCATTGTCAAAAAATGGAAAACCAGGGGGTGTTACCAAAAAATATATAGAATACAATTTAAATAATAAGTATAAATACTTCCTCTCAAACCTCCCAAAACTAAGTTCTCATCTCAAGTCTCCACACTTAAAAGAAAAAACACACTTTTTAAAAAAACACTGCAAGAACCTTTAAATCGCTCAAAATGCCAGCTTTAAACCTTACCCCACTGCTGTTTTGGGTGTGCTGCAAACTTCCTTCAAGCAAAAAAACCCATGGTGAATTCAATAAACGGCGTTCAAAAAAAAGGTTTAAGCATTTCGGAGCATAAAAATAAACAAGTTATGTATTAGGATTCAGGAAAGGGGTCATTGGGCCAGGGATTTTCTATTTCCAGATTTGGGTCGGGAAGGAATTTTTCCCCAAAATGAGGCAATTGGCTTAAAAACCTATTGTTTTTTTTTTTTCCCTTCCTGGATCAACACCTTTCACAGCAGGCTGAATGGATGGATGTCTTTTTTTTTTTCGGCCTTAAAACTTTTAAAATATGAGCTACTGATGTAGGAAGGGTCATATGGGGTCCTGCGAAATCCATCATGGCGTGTTAAAAAAAATTACAGGAGTTTTATTACACAAAATATTAATTTTTCAGAAAAAAGGGAAAAATTTAAAATAAAGACATTCTTAAATACTTGGACAATAGATTTTACTTTATCATGAAAAAGAGACATTTTATCCCCTCTCTAATCCCCCAAAATTTTTTTATGGTAACCTCGTACCAGAAGACGTTATTATCTGATTAGCGACAGAGCAGAGAGTGAGAGAGAGGTCCCCCCAGGCAATGAGCTCTGAATGAATAATTAATTTAAACAAGTTAGTTTGCAGTAAACAAAAGGTCTGAGTGTGAGGACTGAAATGATTCTTTGTTCTAGTCTTGTTGAGATAACCTGCTCTATCAGGAAAGGGTTTGACATTGATATGGGGAATCCCCGGCTGTAGGATCACCCAAGCTTTAGGAAACAGAGTGAAAAAAAATGGCCTGTGGTCAGGGAAAAAAAATAATCAAAAAAAATATTTTAAATTTTTAAAACAGAACAATTCTGTGAATCCGTGAAGAAATCTGCATGTTCACAAAAATTTTTAAAGAAAAAGATATATGGCAGGCACTTTCGGGGAAGCCACAATACCCCGATGTACATCCGGAGTCACGTATAGACCTGTCAAAAATTCCCTGAATTGAGGATCCTTTAAAAGACCCACCACAGATGGTTACCCAAATACAAGCCATAAAAAAGGGAAAAAAAAAATTTCCATGTGGTCAATTGGTATAAAAGTTACAAAAAAAAACCCAAGTTTCTTTCTAAACAATTCCACAGGAGAAAGCCATATTCATGTGCAGAAAGTGGGAAAAACTTTACAAATCACTTTTGTTAAAAAGAGAGAATCACACAGGAGAAAGCCTTTTTAGTTTCTGAAAAGTGGGGGAAAAATTTTTCACAAAAAAACAACTAGTTATCATAAAAGAATTTCACACAGGGAGAGAAGGGGTTTTTCATGTTCAGAATGTGGAATCTTTTAAAAAAAAAAAAAGGAATATCTTGTTATAATAAGAAATTAACAGGGGGAGAAACCTTTTTTATGTTCAAAATGTGGGAAAACTTTTCAGAGAAAAAACAATCTTGTTAAAAAATGAGAAAATTCACACGGGAGAAGCCTTTTTTCTTGTTCAGAATGTGGGGATATGTTTTTGGGGCTAAATCACATCTTATCAGACAGAAGGGGTTCACACAGGGAGAGAAAACCCTTTTTCATGTTTTAAAGTGGGAAAACTTTTTTCCGAGAAATCAATTTTTAGTTTTGCACAAGAGGGGAAATTTATTTTCGGGGGGAAAAACCTTTTATGTTTTAAATGTGGGGAAATCTTTCAAAAAAAAAGAGTATCTTACTAACAAGGGAAATTTTACACGGAGGAAGCCGTTTTTATGTTCTGAAAGTGGGAAAAACCCTTTTAAGGTAAAATCACATCTAGTTTTGACAAGAGAATTTCACACAGGAGGAAAACCTTTTTATTTTTAAAGTGGGAAATCTTTTTCAAAAAACAATCTTGTTAAAATAAGGGGGAATTCACACAAGGGGAGGCCTTTTTTTTTGTTTGAATCTGGTTAAACATACTTGTTACACATCATAAAAAATTCAAAAAGGGGGGGGAAAAAAAGTAATGTTCCCTAAGAGAGAAAAAAGTGCAGAAAAAATTGGAAAAAAATTTGTTTAGGAAGTCGCACAAATTGGAAAAAGTTTTTTTATTAAATCAAAATTTCTTTCCAACACCTGAGATTTTTTCAGGATATTATCCCGGCCAATAACATGTTTAAAAATTATATAAAAAAAGTACAAAAAAGAGCGCTTAGGTTTGGGGGTTTTAATGTAAGTCTAAACAACAATTGTTAATAATTCACATATGGGATATACAGTTATGTGCAAAATAATAGCAGTGTGTTTCAAATAAATGAGAAAATGCTCCATCCTCATGGTAGCAAATATTTCCATAAACACAAAGGCACTGGGAGTTCTGCACATTCATATCCAAATGAAACCATTAACAAAATATCACATTTTAAACTGAAGATGAAGAAAATGTGATAACCGGCTGCACAAAAAAATATCAGCGTGCGCATTCCCATTAACTAACTCGAATATTTACAGTAAAATGAAATTTGTTCCCAGATTTCGCTTTTCTGTAATCAATGAACTAGTATTTAGTTTTGTAGATTTATTTCTGAGAACGGCTTCACATCTTTGTGCTATGGAGTCAACTAACACCTGATAACAGGTCTTCCCACTCAAGCAGACTCTACTACATTCCACAGTTCATTTGCATTTTTAGGTTTTGCACTTTTGCTGTCACTCCACAAGTTTTCAATCGTATTGAAGTTCGAGGAATAGACGGCCACTTTATTACATCAATCTTGTTGGTATGAAACGAGGATGTTGCACACTCGCTGGTGTGTTTGGGGTCATTGTCCTGTTGACACACCCATTTCAAGGGCATGTATAAGGCAATGATATTTCTATATATTCAAACTGGTCCGTGTTGCCACCATGCACCATGTTTTGCACCACCATGTTTTACAGTCTTCAGTGACTGTGGCTTGAATTCAATGTCTATGTGTTATCTGCCCAACTATCTGTGGCCTTTAGACTCAAGAACAATCATGCTCTCATCTGTCCACTGGATATTGCGCCTCTTCTCTTTAGACCAGTCAATGTGTTCTCTGGGAAACTTTAACCTTTTCAAGACTTGTGTTTTGTTTTTTACGAGGGTTTCTAGCAAATAGCTTGGCTTCACATTTGCACCTTCTGATTACTATAGATAACTGAAGACCTTCCTTGATCTTCCTGGAGTTCATCACTAGAGGCTTCTTTGTCATTCTTGTTGTTCTATGATCTAATCAGATGGTCGTATTCCTTTTCCACCATTTTTTTCCATTTTTTTAAAAGCTTGCGATCTTTTGATCTGAGCACCAAATAGTTTTGCACTTTCTTGAATTTTTTTTCCCCTCTCCAATAATTTTCTTGTCAAAGTTCTTTTCCTTTGATACAATTTCTAAAAACAAAACCCATTGTACGACTGAGAATGAGAAAAAAAACCAGCAGAAACAAAAATGGCCCCCTCCTTTAAAAAAGGTCCTTTAATTGACCCCCTTTTCTTCAAGAAAGAACGACCCCATAATTAGAGTCCCAAAACCCGCTATTTATTTGAACCCCTTTTCCCCCCCCTTTTTATTATACTTACCCCGGAGCCAGCTCTGACAGAGCCCCTTTTTTAAATTGACATGTGTCACTTTTGTGAATATAAAATTTTTGGGCCCCTTTTAACCTTCCATTGATTTTAGAGATTTTTTTCGTGACACATTGTGCTTTAAGAAAGTAGAAATTTTGGTCAAAAAGTCCCTTTTTTTATTTGTGGAAAAAAATCAAAGTATCTGAAAAAAAAAAATTTGAAAAATTACCTTTTCAAACCCAAAAATTTCCGCATGTAACACAGATAGTTATTCCACTCAAAATAGTTTGAATAGCATCTACCACATGTCTACTGTAGGTTGGCATCATTTTTTTAAAAATTCTTTTTTTTTAATGGAATTGTGGGCTTAGAAATTTAGTAGTTTTTTAAAAAATTTTCCAAAAGTTTTTTCAAATAAAATTTTTTGGGACCAGCCTTTCTAACCTGACTTTGATTGGCCTGTATGTTAGATACCCCAATAAAATGACTTCATCTAAGAAACTACACCCCTTAAAGTCTTCAAAACAGCATTTAGGAAGTTTGGAGACAAGATTGAGAGACTTTAGATTTGGGGAGTTTAGAGGGGGCAGTATTGTATCGTTATTATTAAAAATTGTTTCAATATCTTTTTGGTAAAACCCCATGAGTTCCATGTTTGACAAAGTGGCCGTGCACCAACCTGTGCAATGTATGCCATCCCTTGAGCAAAAAAAAGTTCGAGGGGGGATACTGCTATCAAAAATGTTGCACAATGCACATTTAGAAAGCCGGATCCCGGGTCTAAATGAGCAAAATGGCAAACACTGATTCCTTGCCCAATTGGAAAACAGGTTTGCCGCCCCCTGGGCACCACTCGCGGTGGGAGAGTGGGGGGGGGTGGTAGCATGGAGGTGCAGGAGCATGAGGCAGTAGAAGGGTAACGTAGAAAGAAGGGTAGAGGGGAGTGTCAGGAAGGCTAGCCTGATTTTGGTAAAAACCCCAAAAAAATTTTTTCAAGATTGGCAGTTGAGGGGGGGTTCGACTCGAAATAGCATTTCTGCGCAAGACACTTTTCCCCTGTTGTCCAGTAAAGATGGGGAAAGGAGTGAAAGGTCAGGCTAACAGGTGCTAGTGTTGGGGGGCTCCATTATTAGTGGCACAGACAGGGGGAATCTGTCACAAAAGCCCCGGGGTGGCGAACCCGTAAGTTGTTTTCCTTTGGGGGCCCCAGGTTGACATATGCAGATCGGGTTGACAGACTGGGTGGGTTTGGGGCTGGTGAGAACCAGCTATCCTTTTGGGCCAAAATTGGCACCAATGACAAAGTTTGAGGGATTTGGGGTGTCCTTAAAATGATTTCAGGGACTTAAGGCCAAAAGCTCAAGGCAAAGGGCCTCCAGAGTAATAATTTTTAGAAAAATTTCCTGTTTCACGAGCCCCCACCAAAAGAGGGGAGGGGTGGGGATTAGAGAGGTGAAAAAAGTGGGGCCAAAAAAATTGGGGTTGGGGGAAAGAGGGATTTGGGTTTTTGGGGAATGGCTGCTTCTGTCTTGGCTACAGGGTCTAAGCTAGGGGTGGGGCCCCGCACCTAAAAAGGGGGGGGTGCAGCTGATATTGGGGGACAAAAAAGGGCCCGGAAGTTGGAGGAAAATTTTTAAAATAGGGAATGGGGGGGAGGGGAACTACAAAAGTTGCATGCAAAAATAGTGAAGTTTGAAAAGGTGGGAATTAGTAATAAAATCAGGGGGGGGAGTGGGGGGAGGGGGGGTTGCAAAAGTTAAAAATTCGGGAGAAAGGAATAAAAACTGAAAAATCTCTAAATTGCATGCTGACCCAAACCAGGAGTTGACCAAAAAAATTAAAATGAACAAAAATTTCTAAAAGCTGAAAAAAAATAAGACCCAGTGGGGATTTCCCGAGACAAGGCTGGAAAGAGGGTACGGGCAAAATTACAGCCGGTTTTAAATTTACAGGGTTACAGTTTTATTTAGAAAAATTTGTAAAAACCGGGAAAGGGGGAGGTGTCCCGTCTCTATGTAAAATCTGTCTGAAGCCCAACACTGCGGGAAAATATAAAGGGAAGGTAATGGAAAAAGTGGAATCCCTTATGGGTAAAATAACATGGGGGTAAAAATAACAATTTTAATATAATTAGGGGGGCTGGGTATAGGCCCCCCAAATTTTAAAAAAGAACCCATAGAAGAGTAAATCCTCAGAAAAAGATTTAGGCGGCTAATCAAATGAGGGGGATTATTATGGATGGGGCTTTTAAACCTATCCAGGGCATTTAATTGGGAATTTTGGAAAACCCGGGTAGCTTCAAAA
>JAODAL010046288.1:0-31081 GCA_025379985.1 Phyllomedusa bahiana | reverse complement strand
GCGGGGAGCGATCTCCCTGCAAAGTCCTTTAGGGACCCTGGGACGTACTTGTATGTCCAGGGTCCTAAGGGGTTAAAGTCTTAGGGAAAAACAGATTTGTCCACACAGCAATTTGAAAGTGCCACCCAAAATCCACTGGATAACGCCGCACCTTTGTCTTTTTGAGTGTACAAAAACACGGTCGTATATTGGATTCCCAGCAGCCCAGTATGTGGGCTAGATGGGAATACAACGGCAAACCAGCAGAATATACATGTTCTATATTTCGCCGGACAGTTTTAAGTTTTGGAAATCCTCAGTAAAAATATCTGTACTGTGTAAACTGCAGCATGGATTTTCTATTGAAAGCTACACAGATCTGGGTATGGTCGAATTTTCAGCGGATTCAAAATGCTGAATGCGCTGAAAAACAGACCAAAATCCAGTGCTGTTAGACATAGCCTTAGATTCTAAACCTAAAATTTTATCGTTGCTACAGAAATGTAAACAGACAGAAAAAAATGAACAGGATTCATTCTGTGCATATTATATTCCATACTATTATTAGTTGCTTTTTAATGTTTTATTGTTTCTAGAATTCATTGTTGTGGTACATTAGTGCCTGGATTCATATTCTGTGTATTGTTTGACTAGACATACAGTATGTTAGAAAATAACATTTTTTATTTAACATTAAGGTCAGGGCTAGTGATAACTGTGGCTCTGCCTGAGGCAAAACAGGAATCACTATCTACTGGGACAGCTAATAAAAGTATAATATTGAAAGAAAATCGTTTCTGCTGTAAAATACTAGATGTATCTATACACTTAGACTCCCAGACTTTTTTTTCTAAAGTTTTGCAGAAATAACAGTAATATTTTAAAGTGTGCTTTACTGGGATCTAAGCACCAGATAAAAAGTAGTCATTTACACAGTTTATCAGACCTTAAAACCTATAACCAATGCATTTTGACCACTGCTATATTTTACAACACTCAAAAGATATTACTTTTTTTGTTAAAAAACGTAGAAAGTAATATTTAAACCAAACCTATAGTTACTAAATTTACTAAAGTAAATTACAGGACTGTAGGAGGCCATGCACATGTTGATAGATTCCACCTACTTTTCCTGTTTTTTTTTTTTAATCTTGAGACTAGAATAAAAATTAAAAAGTCACTTTTTTATACAAAACAGCATGCACCAAACATGAAACTTGCCATGGGCTGTATTTGGTGTTGCAATTCAGACTCATTCAAGTGTAGTAGTAAATACAGCCCACATAAAGAATGGCACTATTTCTAGAAAAATACAGATTTATTTTTTTTTACTAATTTCAAGCTATGTTTACACTGCATAAAAATACATATGTTTTAAAGTTGATTTTGCTTGAAATTAGCATGTGTATTCTGATATCCTTATTAAGGTTGCATTTTTTTTACGTTTATTTGATACATATTTTGCAAACACACAAAAATGGACCAGCAGCACTCTGTAGACACTAAGAAAAAAACATTGAGTATATAAATTATTTCAAAGCACATTTTTGCTACATGTGGCATACATAAAAATATGAGCCTTTTAGCCCACATTTTTGACAAAACTGTGAGGGCCTATAAAAAAATTTTAAATTGTTAATGTGATGGTCTCCTGATGGTGCAGCTGTGGGCTTGTATTTTTAGAATAGAAAGGGGCCGATATCCATGAACTTTCCCATCCTGATAGTATCAGGCTGCAGCTGTTGGTTTTACTTTGACTAGTTTTGAAAACTGGGGGGATCCCACATTGTTTTTTTTAATAATTTGTTGTTTTTAGATTTTAAATAAACATATAATAAAAACAACACAATGTGGGTTCCTCCTATTTTTCATAACCAGCCAAGGAAAAATCAGAAGCTACAGACTGATAATATCAAGATGGGAAGGTCCATGAATATTGGTCCTTTCCCACTCTAAATATACCAGCCTCCAGCCACCCCAGGAGTGGAGCATTACATAATATGGTCTCCATTTTGATGATAACCTGCTCTTACCATTACCCCTAGAGTTTTGATTACCAATGTAATAGTGATACGGCATTAATGTGAGCCTTGAAGTGACAAAAAACATTGCGGGCTGACACCAACCCCAAGCGATAGCAATGAAGAGATGTCTGTCAGATACCTCTATTGCTAAAACTGGAAAAAATTATAAAAAAAAACAACACAGAAATAGCAGAAAAAAAACTATTTAAATTACCACTCCATGACACCAGCCCTTAGTGGCCATTTTACCAAAGATATAGATGCAATGCTGGTCTTATGTAGTCCAATGAATCCAATTTAGTCCAAAATAGGAGATTTGTAGAGAAATAAAAACACTGCAAAACACATTAGTACTAACCTCCATCCCCTGAACGCCTAAATATCATGACTGTGGCTGATCTTCTGGTGGTTCAGGGGTTGGAATACAGGTCACAGCTGCATTACAGTCTCAGGGGGGGTAGGTCCCATGTCTCCCTCTGGAGATTGTGCTTGTGAGCTGTGGCCTGTACCCACTTCCCCACCCCTGTCCCTAGCATTGTGTTATACAGCCTATTGCGAATACACAATACAACCCCCACCTAACACTCAATAATCCCATCACCACCACCTAATGCCCTATAGCATCTCTACTCCATGTATCACCCTATTGAGGATTTGTACAGAAGTGGGAACAGGTAGGAATGTGTTGGAAAAGTGAAGAGGCTAAAATGTTTGTGTAATAAATTCTGCAGGGATGAATTGTAGCCAGGAGAAGTCATCATAGCAGTCTGAAGTTTATGGAGAAAAAAAAAAAGAGAACAATTTGCATCAGAGAAGACTTCTCCTGTGAATCACTGGTTGCAACTGCATTGTAATCACTTACTTATATGCTTGCAAAGTGTCTTCATACAACTGTTACCTACACTTATATAGTCACTGTATGGTAATATGTGTCTATAGAGTGCCTGTGTACAACTGGTATCTACCCACATATGGTTACTGTACGGTGGTTATATATGTCTGCAAAGTGCCTGTGTACAACTGGTGTGTATCACTATAAGGTCACAGTATGTCAGGAATATTGGTAGTAGTGATAGTAGTGTAATAGTTTATATTCAGGGACAGTTGTGTTGCATTATTCAGTCACTATGTGATGGTGATATATGATCATGATGTGGTGGTATTATTTGGCCTTTGTATAGTTGTATTATTGTTAATATTAGCCTTGGTTTTGTCATTAACAGTATAGTGAAATTTGTTCCTTGTATAGTGTTATTAAATGGTTACTGCATGACAATTATAGAGAGGTATCATCCACAAAACATTGTCTTACAGTTATTTGTATGGATTTATGTATATACAATACATAAATTTATATAAATAAATCTTTATTGACTCCACTATTAATGCTGTTGTGCTGGCACTGGTCTGCTAAAAGGGGTGTGGTTAAAGGCGTGTCCTGGTGTGATATCATGTGTTCAGGCACGGTAAGAGGCTTGTCCTGGTGTGATGTCATGTGTTTGGGCATGGTTGGAAGATATAGTATTGTAAATAACTGTGACAAGGCCAGTAAACAATCTAATCATTACAATGCTTGTATTTCTTTTAAATCCACATGATAACCTCTTTGAAAGCATGGCTTGATACATTACATGGTGATTTGCTATGATGCAAGCAATACATGTTCAGGCCATGAATCACTGAGGTGACTTCTGGGGAACAATTTTTAACATAATTCCTACTGAGTTTGATTTTTCAGCTGTTTTACACTTACATAAGCATGATAATTAGTTTTTCTTCTATCACAGCAAAGTTTTTCATTACAGCTCATCTTAATTCAACCAATCTAGGCTGGATCGAGCCTGGATGGAGGGAAGCACCAGTACTCTACAATTGGCTGAGAGTAAACCTCTCTCAAGTTGGGAGGAGTGAAGGACAACCTCGGAGACCAGTGACAGATTTATACTTGTTTAGGCTATTCAGCTACATAGCAAACAATGTAGTGAGAGGTTGTGTGTCACTTTATATAGTGAATCGTATTGCGAAATGTAGTCCAAATTCTTGTCTGTATACAAGGAGTTAATAGAATTTATTTTTTAATTTATATACATACTTGTTTCCTTTCACCATGTCTTCCCCTGTTCTTTCTCATCATGAGTGCCTAAACAACCTTTTGTTTTGTTATATCTGTGGCAGCTTCCCCATTCCTAACCCCTTAAGGACTGAGCATTTTTTTTTGGTTGACATGTTTGTTTTTTCCTCTCCGCCTTCCCAGAACCATAACTTTTTTATTTTTTTATCAACATAGACATATGTGGGCTTTTATTTTGCAAGACAAGATGTTAATTCTAATGGTGTCATTCATCATACCATAGATTATACTGGGAAAAAATTCTGTGGGGCAAAATGTTAAACAAAATGTGCTTGCACCATGTTTACGGGTGTTTTGCTTTTATGGCGTTCAATCTTCAGTAAAAGTGATGTGTTATCTGTATCCATATGAATTCGGCAATACCAAACATGTACGGTTTTTGTTATGTTTTGGTACTGTAAAAAAGTCAAACATTTTCTATTTTTGAAATTTGAGCGGCCGCGCCTTATTCTGTAACCAATAACTTTTTTGTACACATACGGACTTGGGTGAGGGTGCATTTTTTGAGGGCTGAAGTGTACTTTTTATTGCTACCAGTTTGGAATATATGGGATTTTTGTGTCTAAATTTATTACAATTTTTAGGGGATGTGAAATGACCAAAAACCCCCTCCGCAATTTTGGTGTATGGAATTTTCATTTCTTCTATGGTGTTCAGCCTATTGAATAAATGATGTTATATTTTAATAGATTCGGTGGATGCGGTGAAACCAAATATGTGTAAATTTTTATGAATTTATTTTTTATTTGTAAAATGGCAAAAGGGGGGTGATTTGAATTTTTATTATTTTTTTTACACTTTAAAACTTTTTTTCTTTTACTTTTACAAGATCATTTATACAGCCTAATGCATTGTAATACAATGCCTCAGAGTGTACAAAGATGGCGGTTTTACTACTTCCTGCCTAAGGCAGGAAGTAGTAACATAGAAAACATGGCAATGATGGAAGCCTTTACAAGGCTTCCAGATGCCATGTTAACCGATCAGGAGACTCCAGTTTTGCCACGGGTGCCCCGATCGAAAGTGAGGAACGGTGTGTGGCACGTCAGTGCAACGCACCGATGCCTTCAGTAGGCTAAGCAGCCGGTATCAGTGTATACCGCCCGCTTTGCCTCAGCTGCTGTCTGCACCATGCAGGCAGTGGCTGTGAGCACTGAATCGCTGGGTCTATGTGACCCAGTGATGCAGCTGTGTGGTGATGGGTGCCTTGTTACATGTTCAGCCCTTTAAAGGTTGTTATTTTACTTTGTGATATAATTTATTTTATTGGAATGTTTCCTTTGGCGCCAGGAGGCTGAGAGAAAGGCCTAGCATGGGAATTCCACTGGTGAACCATTATCGTGTATTTGGTGACAGGTGACCATTCTGTAGGTGGATTTCCATATCCACATTAATCAAGTGGTTAGCAGCACTGTGTGCTGTTAAGCACTTGAGAAATTTAAAAAAAAAACTGAAACAGCTTGAGAGAGAGAAAGTTCCTGGCAAATGTGATGAGGTACAGTGACTGGAGCTAAGAACTGAAGAAGCTGGGCCTGCTGAGTTGGAGAGAGTTGTGACTGCAATAAAACCTGATGTGGGACTGCTTGGGTCATGGAGAGGGTGAGTCATGCAATATCCTCATAGCTAGAATGACAATTAGTCGGGGTGAAAACTGAGACCAGAGGACTCCTTGTAAAAGAAGGGGCATCAGTGACACTTGTGAGATCTGTAGACACATGTGATATTAATAGCATCCTGGTAGTCCAAGTGAGAAGCACTGGTACAGAGCAGTGCTGTAGAACAAAGACTGTATGTACCACCCCAAGACACCAAAGACACAGACAAATAGCCAATGTTTAACATTAGAACCCCCAGGTAACTGCCTTTAAATATCATCAACTAAGAATGGTGCTTCTTAAAGAGAAGTAGTTAGATTGTTATTGTAACCACCAACATTGTCATTGTAACCACTTTCTTGGGGTAAAAGCCTACTTGAGTTTATCTGAAAAGACTGTGTTCATCTTTGTTTTTGCTGCTCTTTCCCCTCTGACTTATGCATCATGATGTATGTATATGATGCAAGATGAGTTTTATGAGGTTCTACAGCAGCTAAGTATCATGAGGGTCGGCTAATTAGGAATCACAATGTTAGCTGGTGATGTTTGCTATCTTACATGTATAGTTGTTTGCTTTATATTTGGGTTACAAATTTTGAAGGTTTACATGATGCAGCTAGGCTTACATCACATTTGTCTATGTTCACTTGATTTTTTTTAAATTGATCTTTAAATAGATCCATAGGTTTTCAGTTGGATTTCAGTCATGTTTAAAAGTGATCTTAGCCTAGGTTTTATATTTTAGGCTCAGTTTTTTCAACAGGATAAAACACAATAGGTGACATGTCAGAAAAGAGGCGCTAACAGTTTTTTTGGCGCAAAATACACCAAAATAGTGCAGCCCAAATCTGACATGTCACCCAACATTATTAATCAAGTCACCGTTTTATGTCCACAATGCTGGACAAATGCCTTAGAAACTACCCTAGTATATAGCATGGCTTTGTTAGTCTCATTCACTTGAATAATACTCAATTGAATACAAATTTGGCACCAAATGAACAATATGACCCGCCCTATGATTTTATGTTAATACTGGATCTGAAAATGAAGTTTGCATTATTAACTTGCCATACTAAACTGTCTTGCAGAATATTTCTGCTCAAATAACTGAATCACTTGCTTGTTTGCTTGTTAATCAATGCACCTTCATTATGCTATTGATTTTCATAAAATTATGGAAAAAAGATAAAAGACAAAATTATTGTAATTAAAAGGGCTGAAGAAAACAGGTGGTGGCTCTATAAATTTAAGTGAGAGTTATGCCTGTAAAATAAGTTGTTTCATTTATTTAATGGCAAATATAATTTATGTTAAGAGATGTGCAGCTGTACCATGCCAGGGGACAAATTGCTAGTAAAGATTTTGAAAGAGGTGTATAGTCCTGTGTTTTGGCATCTCTACAGCAGTTTCCTTTCTACAACTATCAAACAAAACAAAATGCATGCATAAATAAGAAAGTAATTTCCAAAATAATACATAATCCGTTGAATAATGTAGCATTTAAGGCAATTTGCCCCAGATGACACTGAGGCACTGGGAGCTATTTGAAAAGTAATAAAAAGTTTGCAGGTGCCCGTAATGACATTTCTTAACCCTTCTTTCAAATGTAACATACGAATAGTACAACAATATAAAATAATAAAACTTTAGCAATGTATTTGTTAACAGTGGAAAATGATAGTGAACCATGGGTACTTAATACAAGACAAGGAATATTATACTAAATTGTACTTAATTAAGGCAGTCCCTGAGATGCAAATGACTGATTTACTTATGACTCATACTAAAAAACAGGCTTTTGGTTGGTGGGACTTCAGTGCAATGTGAAAGCATACGTCACGCCCCATTTACTTTAGCCCTAGGCACCAGGGCTTGCTACTATAGTGATGTTGCATGCCATATGCTGCTTGCATGTGTGCGACTAGACTTTTTCCCTCCAGATGTGAACGGAAGAGAAGCAATTTGGGCCAAAACATTGCACATATATCTGGACTTATAACATTGCCACTTGCAACATTTCACTTGATTGCTGTACCATGGAGAATAAGTATAACTGTCAATCTGCATGTTTGCTATAAATAAATTTTATACGTTTCATGAAGTCAAGAAGAGGCATGCCTTGGATTTACCAAAACCTTATAATCCTCCAAACAAGCAGCCCACAGACTCACTTAACCATTGTATACAGTACCAATATTATTTTCTTAATGGACAGAAAGTGAGGAAAAATCTTCTGACTAGAGGCACAGACAAAAAAAAAAACATTAATCCTTCCCCATACCTATTAAAACATAAAAAAATTGACTGCAGTTAAACTCAAAAAATTTACCTATGCCAACTTGCATACAAATTGAACTTGAGAATAAACCTACAGAACTTATCTTGTTCCTAACCAGGGGAGTGCCTGTAAGACTAGTACTTTTTTTTCAATGAGCTATCTTTTTAAAATCATACAGTTTATACGCCCTTCCATGTCATATGGGCATCATAGAAGTCAAACCTTTGCTTGGACCATCTCTTAAAACCTAATAAGAGCCGCTTCTGCTCTGGCAGATTTAAGTCATGCACGTGTTACATGGTTGGCCATTTATTTTTTTACAAAGGTAATTGCATGACTGGCCTGGAGAAAATAATTTATTGCATGCAGTACTAAGAGCTGGACCTTCAGGGAACAGCTGGTGATCTGGGCAGCTTTCTTTAAATCTAAGGGAGGACTCAAAGTAATATGGCTCCCAGGGCTTTAAAGGTAAGGGCACATAATAATAATAATAATAATAATAATAATAATAATAATAATAATAATAATAATAATAATCATCATCATCATCATCATCAATAATAATCATCATCATCATCAAAATAGACCTTTTTATAATACTTTATATATTTTGGATTCATAAACTGGGATGGTTGGACAGACTTGAAGATAGAATGTAAGGATGTCAGTTTTCACAGTTCATCCACAAAATTGTCTCAAGACCAAATATCCTCCAGTAACCACCACCAAAAGCATATTACACAAAAGGTCCATATTCCTCATAGCCATGTTACCAACTGCATGAAAGTATCACATACATGGTACACATTTATTTAAACATGAGTGTAATTTATACAGTCACATTAAATAAACATTTAAACCCCATGCCCTGAACACAATACAACACAATACCATATTTACAGTAGTCCTGTGTGTATACAGCGGTGTGATAAGGGGGGCATGCCACAGTCTGTAATACACTTTTGCACAGATTGCTTAAGAATGACCTGTGATATCTCATGAAATCAACAACAGCAAGGGTTAATCTATTGTTCCAGCTTTAGCATGGATGGTTACCTGAGCAACAGGGGTGAGACCAAAGTATATAAAATACCCTGTAGTTGAGCTTCTAGACAGTTCTTCAGGAGTCCTTTAGTGAGGTTTTTCCTGTTCACTAGGTTTGTAACCAAGAAGTTCAGCCCTAGACTGGTTTTCAGTCCAGAGACAACTTTCTTTACTCCTCTCCCTTGGTCTAGTAAGAATACAAATAGGCCAGAAACAGAAACATAGAGGGGAGACCTGTCAGATTTTGGATTTGAGCTCCTTATTAAAGTGGAAGAACATGAAGAGGCAGTAGGTTGACACTCTTCAAAGTCATCTGAAGTCTAGTGTGCCTCCAACTTAGCTCAACCCACTATCTACTCAGAAGGTTCCAGATCGCATACAGAGAGCAATAAGCAATGAAGTAGTCATACTTATCTGGTTACATAGAACTTGGGTCCATCCATGTTGCAGGCTTTACGAAAGTGGACTGTGTTATGTGTTCCCTGAAAGTAGGCTATTCTCAGGTTTGCAGTCTAGCCTGGAGTAAGAAGAATCTGTTGTTTGAACTTCATACTGCCTCCTGTGATGACCATGCCTGTTCAGGCTTCAGTGTGATCCTCTGTCTGTGGAGTATAGCAGAGACTGTGCTTTTGGCCATTATTCCATGCCTGAATTGTATGTTTTCTTTGTACTAGTCTGAACACTGTCTGATTCAATTACTTGCTTTGTGGTGATTGACAGGTTCTTAACCACAATTGTTGTGTTACTTCTGCTAGCCATAGTGCTGGGCTGTAGATAATTTACACTGAGTGGTGATAGACAGTTGCCTTCATCACTTATCTCCCCTCTCTTCCAGTCAGTGTTCTGTGTGGTCTGGATGGAGGACGGCCGGTCCAATCACGCCCTGGACCAGAACTCTGACACCCCATAGGAAAACCATTTGTGCTCTTGGATAGTGTTGATCGAACTGTTCGAGAAAAGTTAAGTTCGAGTAGAACATCTCGATTTTCTCTAACTCGAACCAAACCAAACATTTTACTGTTCACTCATCACTACTCTTGGACATCACTTGCGATAGTCTCTAGTAGCTTGAGCTGGAGTTTCATATTGGATTATATTGCTTGGTTTTCTGACATCTTTGTCTGACCTCTTGACCCCTATTTGTGCCTGTCATTTTGTATTGTTTTGCTATCTTCAGTTTGACCTATATTTGTCTGACTATTCCTTTGTGTTTATTTGTTTTTTCTTGTTCCTTGTTTGACTTGTCTACTGAAGGGAATGTTGACCAGTTGTTACTGAGGGTTGGGTTGGCAAGTAGGCAGGGTCAGTTTTGAGGGATCTAGCGCTAGGGCTTGCACTGTCTGTCTTTCCCTGCCTCTCTATCCAGGTTCTGGAGTTCAATTAAATCTCCCGTCTCTTATTCCTGCACTAACATCATGGACATCTCCAATCCCATCAGGAAAGTGAGGCTACCATCATGCTGAGTGTGTCTCAGCTGAAAATAGCCAAGGAGGAATACTACCAACTCCAATATCTGCAGACCTACTAACCACTGTAATGTTCCCAGAGGAACATGACAGGACAAGGGTGAGAGCCACCATGATTTTATTACAGTCAAAATACAAAATATGGTCAGAACATCCATTTAAAACACTATATCAGTAGCACTCTATAAGCACTAAAAAATGGTCAAAGGGGGCATAAGAATTTTTTGGAAAAGCATTTCTGCTGCCATGGAATATATGAAAAATGTTGAGGTTCTTAGTGTAAATTTTTGATCAAAACTGTAAATGCCCAACTGCCGCAGCAAGGTGACCTCTATTCAGGTGAACCTAAGCTAATGTCACCTCTCTTGATGTCTGTTCAGACCTCCACATTTCAGGGAGTGAAGGTTCCAACTATAACCTGATCTGATTAAAAAAACCTGTGCAGGTGGGTGGAGTGCACAAGCCAAGATGGAAGCCAGCCACTTCCCCATGCAAACAGTCAAAAAACAAAATATGGTTGGAACATCCATTTTGAAAAATAAATGTATAGGTGCACACTGGTGTGGCAGCAAAAAGCAATGCAAACACAACACTATATCAGCAGCACTCTATAAGCACAAAAAAACGGTCAAAGAGTATATAAGAATTTTTTGGAAAAGCATTTTGGCTACCATGGAATATATGAAAATTTTTGAGGTTCTTAGTGTACATTCCCCCCCTGAATTGAGGTCACCTTGCTGCGGTAGGTGGGCATTTACCGTTTTGATCAAAAATGTACACTAAGAAGCAGAATGAAAGAAGATGAGACAGTGAAACTGCATAGTGAGAAAATCCCTTTAACAAAACTAGAGATGAAACTGTAAGAAAAAATAATGTTCCAAACTTACGTTGATGTCTTCCAAATCCAAAGTGTTCAAAATAACATTATTACGTTTCCAGACAATAGGAGGCCTCATATTTCCTTGTATCCCACAGATCAATACAAGACTTTGTCCAACTGTTACTGTGGTAAAAATCACTGTCTGATCTTCCGGAAGGATTAATTGAACAATCCCTGCAATCATAGAAAGATACAAATATTACATTGTTAACAGAGTGATATCTTTCATTACACAGGAAAAAGTTTGATGCTGAATAAGTTAAATATTGTTTTTAACTATGTAAAATAAAAGGTCAACCTGACATTTCTATTAAAGTGAATGACAAGTATCACCTGGGAGGATAAGAAGAGCATTTCACTTGAGAGAGCTACAGAGTTGTAGTTATACTAAGCATGACAGTTTTCACCTGCAGGTAGATGCATTATTTAAAGGCCAAACAATGCTTTCTGCATAATAACAAAATGTTCAGGGAATCTCTAATTTGTTAAAGGGAACCTGTCATAAAGTTCTTGCTTTCTTGAGTAAGAAAAGATCTTTTAATCATGTTGAGAAAGGCATAGAGTTTTCCAACCAACAAATCATAGCCATGTTACTTACTTATAGCCTTGTCACTCAGCATTTAATAACTGGTATAGATGTTATATATTTGAGGAAACTGTAGCCAAAATATACTAATTATTTAAGTTTACACATTAAATGAAATAACCACAATTTTAAAACCAATAGGAATACAATGCTCATTAATACTTAATTAAAAGGATTATTTAGGATTAGAAAAACATGGATGCTCTCTTTCAGGAACAAACCACACATCTGAACATGGTTTTTTTCTGGTATTGCAGCTTAGCTCTACTCACTTCAACAGAATTGAGCAGCAACAATCCCTTTAATGAGAATAAACCACTTTCTTTTTTAGGCTTGGGTCACAGTCAAATTTGACCTGAATGCAAGCGATTTGATTCAGGTTGGCCTGAATCAAATTTTGGTGTAAATAGTAACAAAATCATCTATGGTGGGGTTAAGGTTTTAACATACTTCTTCTTAGTACTTCTTGGTCCTGTTGTTCTGATGTCAATTCCACTCCTACTTCAATTTGGTCTCATGGCACAGTAGGCCGATAGTGACATAGGACTGCAAGTGACACTAGAATGATGACACCAGTGGACCCAGAAGCACCACAGTGTAACGGCAAGAGTAGTGGATCTTCTGGACCACCATAAGCGGTAGTATAGGCGACACCAGCGAGTGAAGTCTAAGTAGGACCCAGTATTCACCAGAGATCGCCGAAAGGCAGTATGGACTTGCTGTGGCGGGACTCCTTCCAGGTCTTTACCCCTGACATGACATGACTTGCTTGCGATGGCAGCCAAGGTGCAGCGAGGTACCGAATTGTGACACAAAACTCGTAGTCGGGGACAGGCGGGTCAGGGCAAGCGGCGAAGGTTCATAGTCGAGAAACGTAGTGAAGGGTCAGAAACACAGCAAGACAGGAATGCACTTCTGGAACGCTTTCACTAAGGCACGTGGCACAATAGATGCGGCAGGGAAGGATTGGAGGTGTCATCATTATATTGGGTCTGTGTCGGGCCATCAACCAATTACCGGCGCACTGGCCCTTTAAATCAGAGAGAGCTGGCCCTACGGAGCTGGAACACCAGAGGGAGGCGAGGAAGCTGGAGCGTGGAAGGGTAAGTAATCGCTATAAGAGGAACGATTGCGCCCACAGCCTGACATGTGGACCGTGGGGCCAATCGTCCTCGGAGCAGACATCAATAATTCTAAAAAAAAAATCCCAAACTGCTATAGTTTTTGTGTAAGTAGGTAACATATATTGCTGTGAAACATTTGGTATTAGTTTTTATTACTAGAAAGGGTGGTACCTGCAATCTAAAGATTAATTACACTCCTCTATACTAATAAGGATTATTGTTTGTTTCATATAATAAAGTATTCATAGCTGCAAGTTTGTGCTTGCCAGAAGTTGAATGGAGGCTGTATAGTTTTAGAGAAACATTCCAAAAATAACAGAACACTGTAATCGCCTCTTGTAAATTTCTCTTTTCATAACGAAATATGTATGCAATCTACTAGATTAGGCTAGAACATTATAATTAGCACAATAGCAATCAAAGATATAATAGAATAAATGGAACTCAGTGCAGAATGTAACAAAGTAATTAAATCTGTTTTAAGTAGGTAGATTTAAGTAATGCATGCAGAGAAAGTGCACAGTAGCTGCAGTGTCATAATCAATTCATCAACAAGAAATATTTCATTGTAATTGTCCTTGTTTTTTATTATTCTAATTCATCCCTCATATATTTACATAGCAAAATCATTTTGCATTTCAAATTAAATTAGATTTTTTCAAGAGTTAAAGGGAGAAAAGGAAAATTAGCTGAATCTATTGTTTACAGGAAACATCGTCTGGTGTAGTTTCATCTTTATCTTTACATAGCAGGCTTGGTTCATGCATTTTTTTTAAAGTATGCAGATCCTATTCAGATCCTACTTATTCTGTTAGTTTCCATGGAACTGACTGATGTCAAAATGCACAAGTGTGCATCAATCTTAATCAATAGGTTTATAATCTTTTTTTGTAATTTGTATTCACATCTATGGAGATGGATTGCAAAATCAAAGGCAAATTTATGTCAGTTTGTCGTCAGTTTATTGACCAATTTAGATGTGTTGCAAAGTAAAAGGGTACCATGATAAAACACAGGGTATGTACACACTAAGGGTATGTACACATCCCACAATTTTAACGTTTTCCAACGCATATTTCAATGCATATTTTGCATCAGAATACACATGAAAACCATGTGTATGTTTTCCACTATTTTCAAAGGGAACACACACTGTAGTTCACACTGTGAATTGTGGGGCATATTTTTCCAATGACAATTTAAATGTCACATGAAAATAAACTACAATTCACTCATTCATGCATTTTCCATGTGTATTCAACAAGGAAAACATCTTAGGAGCCAGGGTGCAGATTAGCGCTGTTGACTGGGGACAATTCACATAAAAAAATGAAATATGCTTCAGTAATCTTAGCATCAATAGCCACAGCATATGACTCAAACGTTCTTCAAAATTGAGCAAAGGTTTTTATTTCACTTGCAGATAAGATTCCCATCTAGCTGTGTAGTATTTTCAGATGCAGTTTGCACAATGGTTTTAATTCTTGGTTTTTGGTATGGTTATGAGCCACACCAAAACAAGAACTCAGGCTCCTTTCAAACTATGGGGCAGAATTACTACTATCTAAGGCTCTAATTCACATCTGTGTTGGAGGTTCCACTTGAAGACTGTCGTTGATTCTATCAAAAATTGCAGAGAATAGAACTCTGCATGCAGCACTTTTTTTCTGTTCAAATGACCAATATCATGATGGAGACCTATTGAACTCCATTGAAGTCAATGGGGTCTATGAGATTCTGTAGGTGCTGATCATGTACTGGGGCTTTTTTTCCATTTTCTGCTCCTTCAAAGAAAACCGGAGAAAACGAGAAATACAAATGTAGTTGTGTACCTAGCCTTATTCTTAAACTAGGCAGATTTAAAATGTACCAGAATTGTCAAAGTGGTTCATGCTGTATGACATATATGTTGGCCTAACTTCTTTTACAAGCTATTGGTTGGCTTAATTCTGGTGCATTTTGAAAAGTTTTGTTTCGTTCACATCCTGCCCCTTATAGAAGGAATCCCTGCGGGTACTTTGAAAAAAGCCTTAGTTAATAATACATGTAAAAAATAGGTTTAGATTTATTAAGAATTGGATGATATATATTGTGAATTATATTTTTAATTCACTACTCAAAAGCCATTGAAATACACTCATGTAGAAGACAAAACATGATTCTACAAATCACATGCATCTGCTTTGTATTCCATAATAAGCATAAATTTTTCCATTGGGCAGGTCAATAAAAGCAGCACTAATAAATTACTCTAATTTGATCCAAAAGCATCAAATTCTTCTCAAATGAAAAATGCTCTAAATTTATATTGCCTTCTGGAATATCAATAAACTTTTCTATGACTCACAACCACCAATGCATCTTTTTATTAACTATGAGTTAATGATCAAACTTGTAGCCATCTACAGTACAGGTATCAGATGACCGTAAAAAGAACCCTAAAGCATGACTCTATTCTTGTCCATCCTATCCAGCAAAGGACTAAACAGGGGGCCCCCACCCTACAGAAGTTAGCCCTAATTTACATCTTACAAATTTAACAAAAACATTTCTAGTTGGTGACGCAAGTGTTTGCCCGATCATATATCAGTTATCATGGTGCTGGAATCTCAAAATTATCAGTACTCCCACAATGATATTTAACACCTCCTTAAGGAATGCAATGTGACATGATGTTCACGAAAAAAAAACAAAAAAACTAAAGAATGCCTTATACACAGTTGAGTTACATTCTTATGACCACTTCCTATGTTTAATAATGTCAACGCATGGCCCATGAACGAAGTCACATGTAGTGATCTGGCTTGGTGGGTATATATGCTGTGTGATAGGTTGTCTGCATACATATCCTCCATTTCTGTCATATGTAAAAAGGGCAATTTATCAGAGTTACAGGAATGATTATTGGCTTTTAGGCAAAAAAGGTGGCAGTATTTTGGAAAAACTGCACTGTTGCATTTAAGAACAGTCGAGTATCCATGGGATCACCTCAGTGGGTGTTCTCTGTAAATGATCTTTCACGCATCCTCCAGCAGCTGCAGGATACACTACAGTCAACCTGGGTCCAGATACCTGTGACCACCTACCATGACCTTATTGAATCACTATCAGCCCATCTAGCTGCTGTCAATGCTGCATACAGTGATTAAGCTGGTGGTCATAATAATGTGACTTGACTGTGTATATGACGTAATTCATGTGCAGATCAAAATGGATGGTGACGATCTGACATATGAATTTTAATGTGTCATAAAAAAGCATTTTGGGCCATCATATTCAGCATGATTAGTATCAAAACAGAACTACAGCAGCATCCTGAACAGAGACAATCTTTAACATAAAACACAGTACAAAAAGTGTCTGTATATATATTAAGACTTTGCTCACATTGACTATTTGATGACAAGACATTGTGGTCTGTTGCATTCTACTTACCCATTAATAAACTGAACCTGTTAAATATATTGTAAGTCAATGGGGTCTGTCATATTTGTAATGATTCCTGTAATAATGAAAGCAATGAAGCTAGTATTGAACAATGGTTAGACATTACATTCCCATTTACTTGCCAATATTTCTTTATTGTCTTTATTTCTACATAGATTCACTAATATTGAGCTTATGACTGTTATTTTTTGTTAAGCAAAAAAAAGTTTATTTTTCACTATTCTTTTTCTATTTTCAGTTTATGACATCGATTTGCAACTGATATAAACTGAATTGATAACTGGGGCTATAGGCGACTCAGAATCATTAGCTAGATGTTAGTCAGGTCAGGTTTTAAGGTGATTCAAAGATATAAAATCTGAGATCAGGAAACTTGAGGTTAATTCTGAATTTCTATAAACGGAAGTTCAGCAATTTAGGGTTCATAATAAGAGGGTGAATACAGAGCTCTACTGAATACAAACAAAATGAAAAGTGTTAACATATCTTCAAGCCACTAACTCACTACCATCTCTACATGACTAGCAACCATGTAACCAGACTGCAGCCAAAGAGGTCAGTCATCCAAAACTCAGATGCTTAAAAATCAGGGTCAAGAAATCAAATCTTTATTGAAAGATTTTCCACTGACAAGCTTAAGTGTCATATGGCACATCTTGAAAATTTGTAGACTGGAGTAATTATTGTATTTGTCCTTTACAATATACACTTTTTACACAATTTTTTCTGCAATTTTTATAAAAGCAGAGAAATGTTTAGGGCTTTATTTTATAGTCTGCACTAAGCCACTGAAGAACACTGTTATTGCATTTAATACTGTTTTGCTTCCAACTTCATGGCAAAAATTTGTGGAAGGCAGTTTTTTGTTCAAGAGAAACAATAGAAAATGTTATTGGTCTACCTAATGCCTACTGGACACCTTAGGATGGATTGAAACACCAAGATAAGGCCATGCGTTATTGCATAATAGCATATAATGCTCATTTGGCAGAATATATAGAGAACTGTGCAGCCAAGTTGTAACATTTATTGGAAAGCCTTCCATGTTTTTAATGCCATAAAAGAGGAGAGAAGCATTTCTAAGGAGATAATATGTATTATAAGTTTTTGGAAGTGAGCAAGCTACGTTTTCAATAACTAGGAATGTGAGTCACAGCAATGAAACAAAGAACGCCTATCAAAATTCAGAATGCATCCCATGCATAACTACAGTGATTGTTTTGCATCCTTGGCATCAGTGAATAAACACTCTAATAACAATATTATTATTAATCTGCAAATCAAGAGGTTACTAAAGCAAAAGCAAAACACAAACAAATGTAATGCAAAAATAATTGAAGCTTTAATCATTCTAAACATGTACAGCTTAGTATTACAGGCAGCCAACACTGAAACAGACAGTATTTATTACACAGCTTGAATAAAGCGAAGTAGAAAGACAAAGATAGATGGCTGAGGTCTGGGGTCTGAGTTGTAATTTGGTTGCTGCCTCCTGAAAAGAACTGCTGGTAGAATAAGTAGGAACAACATACAAAAGTTCATCTCACCAAGCAATTGGGCAATGGTGTGTAATGTAAGAAATGATTCAAATTACACATAGAAGCAAATACACACCAACATCCTTTAGGCAAAAAATATATTAGTGGTGAGAATCGTATACAACCACCCTCTCGGGAGTAGCAGAAAAATCAAACCTTATTGTTAAATGACAGACAAAATGAGACAACATTATTAAATTTCATTCAGACGGCCAAACAAATAATGTGCAATTAAAAAAATGTGTATTGCAGGTGCCTACAGAGTTATCTGTTTACTATGGGAAAATGTTTTTGATTATTATTTTGCTGATTGGATCCCCCATAGTCTGCTGTTGTTTGCAGGCTCCCCCCTTATGTAAGCTCAACATGTCCAATTAGAGCAAAGGTCAATAGACATAACATTAAAGTTAGCTAAATCTGCATAATTAACCCTTTAACCTACCACAGTCGTTCTTTTCTCCCCACTTTCCCAGAGCCATAACTTTTTTTTATTTTTCCATCTAAATAGATGTATGAGGGCTTTTAGTTTGCGGGACAAAATGTACTTTCTAGAGGTTTCATTCATTATGCTCTAGAATGTACTAGAAAACCATGAAAAATGTGAAAATAAAATATACTTGGGCGGTATTTGCGTTTTGGGACCTATACCTGCCTATAGCCTGTCTATGAGGAACTATACCTGCCTAGAACTGCCTTTACCCTGCCTATGAGGACCTATACCTGCCTATACCCTGCCTATGGGGGCAATTACCAGCCTATGGGGACAAATAGCTGCCTATATCAGCATATAAACTGCCAATCGGGGGCATTAAACTGCCTATAACCTGCCTATGGGGGACATTAAACTGCCTATACCAGCCTATAACCTGCCTATGGGGGACCTTATACTGCCTGTACCAGCCTATATCTGCATATGGGGGACATTAAACTGGCTATACCAGCCTATATCTGCCTATGGGGGACATTAAACTGCCTATTCCTGCCTGTGGGGGAAATTAAGCTGCCTATGTAATTTTTTTGGTATCCATTTTTATTTTTGAGATTTACCAGTAGCCGCTGCATTTTCCACACTAGGCTTATACTCAAGTCAATAAGCTTTCCCATTTTTTGGGGCAAAAGTAAGTGCCTCGGCTTATATTCGGGTCGGCTTATACTGGAGTATTTACAGTAGGTAGAGTTTTCATTATGTTACAGTACTATAAAAAAAAATCCAAACATCTATTTTATAAATTTGCACTGCAGTGCTATTTTCTGCGACTAATAACTTTTTTGTACTTCTACCTATACAATTTATGTAACTACGTAACTACATTTTAAACTGAATTCAAGATGACACACAGGCATATTTGCTTGCAAAAGGACTTGTGTGACAGATTGTTTTATGGTTCATCTGACATTTCTTC
Source organism: Phyllomedusa bahiana (assembly GCA_025379985.1). Classification (NCBI taxonomy): domain Eukaryota; kingdom Metazoa; phylum Chordata; class Amphibia; order Anura; family Hylidae; genus Phyllomedusa; species Phyllomedusa bahiana. Next base: position 11,583 of record JAODAL010046288.1, on the reverse strand, counting down.
TACTAGTAATTAAATTTTTTAATTTTTAAGGCAATCACAGTGTAGGATAAACATTGGAATATTATAAAAGTTTGGCATTAGCCTGATTAAGAATTTTGTGTATTTTTTATACTTTTTTATGTGATAAATATTTTTTTGTCTTGACACTATCATATTACTTCCAATAAAAATAAGTCCAACTGTGTATCTAGTATGGTATTGTCTGTTTGTGACTGTCAGAACATCAAAGAAGCCAACTACCCATATTTAGAATCTCCACATAGTCATATTTCTAAATAGCTGAAAATAGTTATTGGGAACTTCAGATACCTTCATTGCCATTAACCGTTTAATCCCTCCATAGTAAAAAAAAATATTACTCTACATTTTTCTCCTGTTCGCCTTCCAAAAGCCATAATGTTATTATTTTTCCACCTACATAGACATATGAGGGCTCTTATTTTGCAGGACAAGTTGTACTTTCTAATGATGTAATTTATTGTACCATAGAATATACTGGGAAACTGCAAAAAAAATTGGGTAAAATGTGAAAAAATTTACTTGCGCCATGTTTGCAGGAGTTTTGTTTTTACAACGTTTAATCTTTGGTAAAAATGATGTATTATCTGCATTCTACAGGTTGATACGCATCTGGCAAAACCAAACATGTATGGTGTCCATTATATTTTGGTGGTGTAAAAAAATTCCAAACATTCTCCATATTTGAAATTTGCGCCCCGGCACAACTTTGTGTGACCAATAACTTTTTTGTACTAACACTTACGGAAGTCAGTGAGAACTGAAGCATACTTTTTATTGCTAGCAGTTTGGAATACATGTGACTATTTTGATCACATTTATTCCAATTTTTATAGGACATGAAATGACCGAAAAACCGCAATTTTGGCATTTGGAATTTTTTTTCTTCTATGGTGTTCAGCATATGGGATAAATTATGTTACTTTTTAATAGATCTGACTTTTTCGGATGCATCGATACCAAATATGTGTAACTTTTTTATTTTATTTTTTTATTTATAAAATGGCAAAAGGGGGGTGATTTGAACTTTTAATACCCCTAGGGCGCTTCACCACTAGGGGGTTCGATCATTAATACAGCCTAATGCATTGCATAGATGATCATCTAAACATTGCAATCATCTAAACATTGCATAGACGATGCATTAGGCTGTACCAACATGGCGTTTTCACGAAAACATGGCAGCGATGGAGGCCTTCACAAGGTTTCCCATGTCTAGGCATCGGATCCTCACAGTTATGCTGTGAGGACTCCGATCGCAGTGAAGAATGGTGCACGGCACCGTTTTCCATTCATTTAAAGGGTTACACAGAGGAGCCTTCCCCGTGCTGTAACCGCCGGGTGTTAGCTGCAATTAGCTGCTAACACCTGGTAGCTGTGATCCTGCTACATAACTCCTTAACATTAGAAACATATCTCTTACAAACAACACATTACAACCCAAATGAAGCAGGAGGTCATCAACAAAGCATCTGTAACAAAGAATATGTTAATTTTGAAGCCTAACCTCTGAAAAAATAGTATTTTAAATATTATTTTAGATGTAAACACAATATGTGTTAAAAACTAATTAGTACATATCAATTTGTATATCAATAGATTATTCAACTATACAATACAGTCAAAAGTCTAAACATGTTTTTTGTTTGTTTTTTATTTTTCTACATTGTAAATTCATATTGAAGACATGCAAACTATAAAGAAACATAAATAGAATGAAGTACTAAACAAAAAGTGCAAACAAATCATAATATGTTATACATTTTAGATTCTTCAAAGTACCCCCCTTTTGCTTTCATGACAATTTTGCAAAAAGCTCTACCACTTATTCTGGCAGGTCAATTATTCTAGTGTAACTATTATAAGATGCAGGTTTTTTTTTCACATGTACTTCATACAGTAAAGAGACCATGCATTCAATGACCATGCATTCTTTTCATTATAAGGACATCCATAGGAAATGCTGTACTCTACATATTTCTGGATTTTCTGGTTGTAAATTTGTACTTGTACTTCCTATTTGTGCTTAAATGTGTTGAGGCATATGTTGACATATATTAATATAAATATTTCACAAATAATTAGAAGTTACAAATTTAGTTTCCAACAAAGAAATTAGTACAATTAATTAGATTAAAAATTTTAAAGTGAGCAAAACTGTTGTGGCCTTATAGTTTTGTACTACAGAAAATTTTTAAATGAATGAAATTGACAAAATATATCATAGAATTCAGTTTAGTTTTGTCAGAGGAAATTGTTAAATACACTTGTATATCTCAGAGTTAGACAAAAAATTCCTCAAAGCATTTAGTACAATTGGGTCTTACAGGTAATCAGTCATTAAAGAAGATTTAAGTTGCTAAACCAAACTACACTGCAGAAAATACCTACCTAAACCAACATTATTGTTCAACATTTTTTTTATTTTAACCATCAAAGCATGGACCTTTTTGTACTTTTTATTAGTACAATTTTGGGATAGATGTGACTTTGTTGTTCACTTTAATTCCATTTTTTTATCATTAGAGTGACCAAAAAACATTTTGCCATTTGGATTTTTTTTTCTTCTATAGTGGTAAGCTTCATGACTTTTACAGACATGGCGATAGCAATTATGTGTAACTTTTTTATAATTTTACTTTTTAACTTGCACAACAGCAAAAGGGGGGTGATATGTAGTATTGATCTTTTATTTTTTATACGTTAAAAACTTTTTTTTTCACAGTAAAATTGAGTCCCCCTAAGGTATTTGACCACTAAGGGACTCAATCATCTAAACAATACAAAAAAATTAGGAAAGATGGTGGTTCTAGCACTTCCTGCCTGGAGGAGGAAGTGTCAGAATTGTAGACCTGGTGTGGATGCCGCAGGGGTGCCAGTGGGAGTGCCGTGATGCCAAGGGGCTTAAACAGCAGAGGTCTGAGCCAACTCCAATCTCTGCTGCTAGTAGCAGGTGTCAGCTTTATCCAACACGCCTCACCCAAACTGTGAGAAATGAGTCTGGGTTCAAACTACCTGCCTCAGCCACTATTCTGATGCCGCCACCCGCCTGATGCCACACATCTGCTGACAGTTTCTCCATCTGCCACCAACCATCTTTACCAGGGACTGGTATTGCCACCCACCTCAACACTCTGTCATTGTGCCACTTTATGACCTCATGCTGCTGCTGTTGCTGGTGCCGTGACATCCACACTGTGTCATTGTGCCACTCTCTGACCTCATACTGCTGCTGCTGTTGTTGCTGCTGCGGTCACCTCCACACTGTGTCATTGTGCCACTCTCTGACCTCATGCTGTTGCTCCTGCCGTCACCTTCACTCTCTGTCATTGTGCCACTCTGTGGCCTACTCCTGTTTTTGCCACCTCTAGAATGTCATTGTGCCACTCTCTGACCTCATGCTGCTGCTGTGGCTGCTGCCGTAACCTCCACGCTCTGTCATTGTGCCACTCTGTGGCCTACTCCAGTTTTTGCCACCTCCAGAATGTCATTGTGCCACTGTCTGACCTCATACTTCTGCTGTGGCTGCTGTCGTGCCCTCCACACTGTGTCATTGTGCCACTCTGTGGCCTATTCCTATTTTTGCCACCTCCAGAATGTCATTATGCCACTCTCTGACCTCATGCTGCTGTGGCTGCTGCCGTCACCTCCATACTCTTTCACTGATGTTGCCACCTGCGCTCTCAGCTTGCTTTTTCCAGCTTTCGCTACCATGACTTTATCAGGCTACATTCCCGCTTGAGTTTTTTGGTCAGTTTTGCCCTCTTAAGTGCCCAGGGAATTTTATAGTGAAGCGATTCTAAGAGCGGCGGCAGTCATGTGCGTGTCATACTAAAACACAACATTGTATGAAGACCAAACCAAGCTCCCTCTGCATATTTAAGCATGGCACAACGTTCTACAGCACCGTGCAGGATCTGTGCAGCCTGGAAATCGCTGTTTTTTCACGCGATTCGTCCCAAAGTAATTCGGACCGAAACGAATTTTGTCGGAAAATTCGGCGAAGTCACCGAATTGAATTTTTGAGAAATTCGCCCATCTCTAGTTAAGAGGTTATCATTTCATTTTACATGCCAAAGATGGTTCTTTTAATCGTGGTCACCTAAATTAAATTGTTTAATGTACACTGTACATCAATCACTGTTCTGTAGCTGATGCCTAAAACTTGTTACACTTTACCAATCTTCTTCATGCACTCTGTATATAAAACTGTTAAAATTAATCCATGAAAGTGTTGACTGTTTTTTAGATGTATGAGAGCTTGAGAAATCATTTTCCAAAATTTCAGTAAATGAGACCTAAGATCTTTTTTTTATCATGTACTTCATCAAACCGTTCTGTCTCATTGAACACAAAAATTCATAATTGCATAATAACTCTCTATATTTCCCCACAGTTTTGGAAGTATACCAACTCTGGTAACTCTTAGAAAAATGAAAAAAGGAGTTTTATACCCTTCCTTCCGGTGCCTTCAATTTCCCATAAATTTACATGGCAATCTTCCTTTATTACCAATATCTGTTCTTATAGCCCAGTCCCAACTCTCCACACCTGACTATAATGTTGGAAACTACTCCTAAGCAACCTAGTCATGTTCCTCATTGCTTCTTAAATTTGTTTTAAACCCCATTTGACATACAATTTTGGCCAACATTATATTAGAATTTAGGGCATTTAAGGGATTGTCCAGCAAATATTTATTTTCTTCATTGGGGTCAGGGTGGGCAACAAAATAAAAAAGTTCTACTTACTGATTGGTCACATGCCACTGCTGCTCCTCGGTGATCCGCTTCTTATGACTTCTGGTTTCTTGGCATAACATACAGCAGAGGCTCATGCTCCATTTTAAGCAAATGTATAGCAAGCCTTTCCAGTCTGTTAGGATGAGAAACCATAAGTCAAGAGGAGCAGACTAATTAGGACCTCCAGGGCGGCAATGATGGGGCACCTGTGGGTAGGTCTAACTTTTTTTATTTTTTAACCACCCTGGCCCTGTTAAAGAATAATTTTTATTTGCTGAATAAATATTCTCTATATATGGATTGTCCCAGATAAGCACATATTATCTGTTATTCAAAATGATGTTTCACAGGACCACCACACATAGTTCATCAGAAGGAGAGTTGGCCTCACCACTGCACACTATGGACCTCTAGAGAGCCAAGTAACATATATCTTCTATTAAACAATAAGTTAGCCTTTCACTGAATCCTAATTATCCACCACTATCCAAACCTTAAAATGTTGTAACTGAGCAGCTAAGTAGTAGATAGAAGCATTCGGCAGTGTTTAATAATGATGATAGTAATTTAACTAACTTAATTCTAGCAACTTTATGTTTTCATGTCAGATCTCTAAACCAGTTATTTATTCTTCTAAGCCAGTATTTACATAGTATCTTAGTTTTTATGGCTGAAGACAGACTTCCATCCATCCAGATTAGTCCATTATGCTGCACTTTTGATCCAGAGAAAGGCAAGAAAACATTATGAGATGGATGCAAATTTTTCCAATTAAGGGAAAAAAAAGGCTTTCCTCGCTCCAAATCTGGCAATCATAATAAATCCTTGTATCAACAATCCTTCTTCACAAATTAGTCAATGTGGCCTGCAATATTGCTATACTCCATAAATGCGTCCAGACGACTCTTTTAGTGAGTTCTCCATAGCAAGTTTCTGGCAGAAAGTTCTACAGTCTCACTGTTCTTCTAGTAAGGAATCCCCTTATATGTTGGTGTAGAAACATTGTTTCGTCTAGATGCTGAGGCTGTCTCCATAATGTACTTACAGCCCTGGGTAGAAATAATATCAGTTATGGTGCATTACAAATTCAAATATGCTATATTATTACAATTTTACTTAGGTTCATCTTTACTTTAGCTGAGAGGGGTAGCTTAGTCCTAACTAGTGTTGATTGGACTGTTCTAGAAAAGTTAAGTTCTAATAGAACTTCTCGAATTTTTAGAACTCGAACTGAATCAAACATTTTACTGTTTGTTCGAGTAAAGTTCTAGTTCTAGTTAAACATGCCCTTTTCAGTGGCTTTCTGCACTTTTGGCATCCATCCAATCACCTTTCTGCACTTTTGGCGGCTATCCAATCAGTGCAGAGCACAGAGAAGTGTCAAAAACGCCATTGCTGAGGTGTAGGGCTCTCATTGGCTGCTAAAATCACATGACCATGTTATATATATTTCACTGTACTGCCTTGTGAATGCCATTTTCAGCTCACTCTCTGTACTGTACAGACTTCTCTTAGCTAGTTAACATTTTCCTCTCCATAGACATCAATAGTTAGGAAGTTTGGTATTGCTGGCTGCATCTTTCCCACACCCAGAAGCTGTTATTTGGCGACATTTACAGGCTCACATAATGCCTAACTCTCATATACTTGGATATATATTATACAGAGTGCTTAGATTTGCTAGATCATACTAAGTGCCCAAAAGTTCTGTTTTTGCAGTTTCAGCGGTTCAGTAATTGTATAACACCCTGTCTCCAAATCTCTTGTATGTCAAAGGGGCTTTTAGGCTACCGCTGCACCTCTTATAGCTACGCCCCTACTTGCAAGCTGTCCTCATCTTTTCAGTTATCCACTGAAAAAAATGAAGTATTTTAGCCTCTTATTTTTTTTTTTTTTTCACTCTTAGAGACAAATTTTCTTCACTAAGTTGTTCCACTTATCCAGTTTACTGTTATGGATGGTAAATACAACTCCTCCTCACCTATATAGGTATAAAAATTAACCAGAACATCTTTGCCCATACACTTGAAAAGGGTTCAAAGTTCGAGTTTGAATAGAACCTCGAACCGAACTCACAAAAGGTTCTATTCGAACTAGAACTTTTTACTGTTTGCTCAACACTAGTCCTAACATTTACCTTACCTCGTATTCTAACTAATATAAGCTGTACATTCACATAGATGTAGTCTTTAACCAATTGTATTATCTTAATTCCTCAAAATTTTATTTCTAGCAGGTACAAAATCAATGTTGCATAAATGATTGCATGTCCAAAAAGGCAGAATAGAACTGAATATTTTTCATACTGATTAATGATGCCAATGATGACTGGTAATGACATATTCCTGTATCTAATAAAAAATAGCAAATTACCCATATGCAATGTGATTCTTTCCTTAATCTCTCCATACTGAATACCAGCTACCTGGGGGTGACTTTAATTTAAACAGGCCAACATATCCGCAGTCAGAGCAAACAGCAGATGATAAAGTAGGCATCCCCAACTTGTCTCTCAAGCCAATTAACAGCATTCTAAAACTTCCCACATCAGCCCATATTCATGACCCTTAATCCTGATAATGCCCCCCATATAAAAACTAAGGCCAACTTAAAGCTTTGGGACCAAGCCCCATCTTTTCCAATGCATTAAACATCATTAAATGTTGTATCAATGACTAAAAATAGAATAGCTTTATCATGGGGCTATGAATGATAATTGTCATGATTCCAAACAGATATGTTAACCACAGCGATGATCAACTGTCCATTTATTGGTTTATGCAAAAATTTTATTTTTAGTTATTTATAGGTAGAGAAAACCATGTACTGTATAGACTCATTACACACAGAGCGATATATTTCATGCATTTATTTCTTTTATTGTGGATTATTATGACTGACAGCTAATACAAATCTCATAATTCAGTATATCAGAAAGTTTGAATAATTTGAGCAAGGTCAATATTATTGACTCATAGGGAGACATGTATGTTCCGTTTTTCAGCCTTTTCTGCCATAAAATGCGCCTAATGTCTACAATGTCTAATGTGCCTAATGAATCTGTTAGGCGCATTGCTCGTAAGACTCAATACTTTCTAATGCGTCTAACATGAGGGGGCGTTTTGGGGGCATTCTGGGGGCGTGTTGCACTATACTTGTAATATTAGACACATATACGAATGTGGTTCAGCAAAACTAGGTGCATTACTGCTCGAACCGGCAGACCTATTTCAATGTGGTCTGCCAGAGCCTGAGGATTCGAAGTGGAGCTATTTAGGGCAAAAAATGTCCCTTATTTCTCAACTTACACCAGTACAATAGTAAAAAAAAAGTTTCTGATAATTATCAAACTATATAAAATTTAATTATTTAAATTTAATAAAAAATGTATAATATAAAATTAATATAAAAATGTATAATGTCCAAAAAATATCTCCTATAAAATGCATCTAAGTTTAACTCCTTAACGACCGCGCACCGTCTTTTGATGGCGGCAGGTGCGGGTCGTTCATCTGCAGCGACGTCTTTTGGCGTCGCTACAGACATCGGAGTTTGTGGCGCCCGGCGCCGTACCAAAGAGCCCCGATCCCAGAGCATGTCCTGTGAGCATCGGGGTGCGGAGGAAACCTCCGCAACACAATGCTTTAACCCTTTGATTGCGGAGGTGCGTTACCACAGCGCAATCAAAGGGTTTCCCCTGCTCTGTCGGGTGATCGGATCACCCGGTGACCCGACAGAGCCCGGGAAACGGCTGCACAGTCAGCTCTGGGGACCTACAGTGGCCCCAGAGCTGTCTGTGTACTAAGCCAGTGACTAGGACACACTGTGTGGTGTCCTAATCACTGCCTGTGTCAGACTGACACAGATTATAATGTATTAGCATATATGAATATGCTAATACATTACTAAGTGTATAAAAAAAAAAAAGTAAAACAGTTCTCCCTTCAGGGGAATAAAAAAAAAGTAAAAAAAAAAAACATAAAAAGTGTAAAAAAAAAGAATAAAAAAATAAATAATAAAATAAAAATAAATATTTAATAAAAAATAATTGTGCATAAATTACACACACAAAAAAAACTACAAATATTTGGTATCCACACGACCGTAATAACCTGTAGAATTAATCTAACAAGTTATTAAGTGTGAAATGTGAATGGTGTAAAAAAAAAATTAAAAAACCAAAACATTTTTTTTTTTAAATAAAAATGCTGCAATTATTTATAAGTGAACTTAATCTATTGCAGCAAACAAATGCACAGAAGTGCAGACCGGCTTCACGATGAGGAGAAACGGAGGTTCAACACTGTGAGTTGTTTGAATAAAATCCAATCGATTTATTTAAATTCTTTAAAACATATCAAGAACTTGAGAAAAAATGCACAATGGAACCAGGAATAAGGGATTGATTCCCGAAACGCGTCGGCTGTTTGTGCCATGCCATAGCTCCTATTCACCTGTTTTGTTAAGCCATCCTCACCCTAGCACTTTTTTTCTCAAGTTCTTGACATGTTTTAAAGAATTTAAATAAATCGATTGGATTTTATTCAAGCAACTCACCGTGTTGAACCTCCGTTTCTCCTCATCGTGAAGCTGGTCTGGACTTCTGTGCATGTGCTTTCTGCCTGTTGCTTGGGAGTTGTCTACCCAATTACCGTGACTCCGTTGAGGCCCCAGGATCCCCAGGTGAGCTGGTTCTCCTCTACCTTGTTTGCTGTACAACTTAATCTATTCCCCCATAAAGTACAACTTGTCTGGAATAAAACAAGGCCTCATCCAACTGCGTCATTGAAAAAATAAAAAAGTTACAACTGTTGAAACGCAAGGAAGCAAAAAACTGAAAAAATGTTCTGGTCATTAACTACTTTTCAGGCATTCGGCTTAAGGGGTTAATAGAATATAAAACTAGTTTTACATTAAATAACCCACTGATGTTGTTGTTCAGATTTTACAATTTTTAATTTTTACTACATTAAATTTGAAATTGTATTTTTGCTGCTCTCACCTTTTATTCTACATACAGCAAGAGCCAGCACACCAGAGGTCTTGCTGGGACCTGTGGTCCGCCAAGCAAGATCAGTACCATAGTTTCTATTCACTGACATGCTATTCTTATGACTTTTCTTTTATTTTCAACCTATCTATGGCCTTTATACACATAGGCGAGGCGCGTTGAACTTTAGACCATTTATAATTGCACAAAATACATTCAGGCGCAATATACACTGAAAACGAGACTTGACAATTCACTTCGAAGTGCCTTCCTTCATACATGTCTCCCATAGTGTCACACACAAATGTTTCCTAAGCCTTTAATTGGTCTCTCAGTCTGACTCAGTAGGCTGCACAATCATGGGGAAGACTGCAGACTTGACAGATGTCCAAAAGACAGTCATTGACATACTCCTCAATTATTTCATCTGAATTTCAGACATAAATTAACTTTTAATTATATACAAATAGTTTGAGATGCGCACGTATACAAGGACATCTAGGCAAATTCCAGTCTTGTTTATTTATGATTAGCTTTCAACAATGGTTTCCTTCTTGGTCATCTTTCATTAAGTCTGCTTTGGAAAAGAAAGTGACATACATTGCAATCTTACACTGATGTATCTTGACCTTGTAGTTCACATCTTACCACTTTAAAAGTTGTTCTGGGCTTTTTGGTTACCATCTGTATCATCTGTCTATTCAATCTCTTGTGGCCACAACCACCGTGGTCAGCTACAGTCCTCTAGATCATCAACTTCTGTTTAATATGAGTAACTGTAGTAACAGGAGCATCAAGCTGTTTGGATATGGTCTTACAGCCTTTACTCTTAACATGTTTGTCTATAATCTTCTTTCTAATCTCCTGAGACATTCCTTTGGTCCATGTGCACTGTGATACAAGCCATGATACCAAATAGCACACTAACTATTTTTTACCCTTTAAATTGGCAGACTGATTGATATCAAATTTGAAGACAACAATTTTATTAATTACAGGATGCAGCTTAGTTTAATATTTCCCTGTGGTCAAATTATATTTAATATTTTCTAGGGGTACCATCATTTTTGTTTAGACTAATTTCATTAGTTTTTCTTTTTCAGTTGAACCACAATTTAAAGACAATGGAAGACATGTATGAAGGAAGGTGATTCGAAGTGAATTGTTGAGTCTCGTTTTCAGTGTATAAAGCGCCTGAATGTATGAAACCGATTGCTGGCTTCTTACACAGACAACCATGGGGCTATACCATATAATAGTCGAGATAAATCTCCAACTTCGGCACCATCCAATTAAAAATTCCAATTCCATTATTATAAATTCATTAAAACATAAACATAGTGCATGGGAAAAGCTTACTAAAAATAATGCCTATGCTTTTCGGCGTATATTTCGCCATTGTTCACAACATATCATATATTACCAAACATTGAATTTAAAAGCACTCACCAACACTATGGGTGACATGTATGAAGGAAGGCGTGTCGAAGTGAATAGTCAAGTCTAATTTTTAGTGTATAATGCGCCTGATGTATGAAAGTGGTTTTTGTGCATTCATAAATGGTGTGTAAAGTTCGACGCGCCTCATCTGAGTGTTAGACGCATTATGGAACCTAGGCACATTAGTAATGTACCTAACATGTATAAAGGCTGGAAATAAAAGCAAAGTCATTACAATAACATGTCAGTGAATAGGAACTATGGTACTGATCTTGTTTGGTGGACCACAGGTTGCAGCAAGACCTCTGGTGTGCTGGCTCTTGCTGTATGTAAAATTAATGGTAGAGAGCAAAAAAAATAATTTCAAATTTAAAAAAATAAAAAAAAAAAAAA
>JAODAL010046287.1:0-31081 GCA_025379985.1 Phyllomedusa bahiana | reverse complement strand
GGGGTTTCCAGCCCTAGGGCAGAAGGACCACGGCTGCGGGCAGCCGCAGCACCCGCGCCGGACCCCGTAAAATTTTCTCGCTTCTGATGCAAAAAAATCCTTTTCTTTATGGATTTTGGTGCTAATAAAGTTCTTTCGCTTCTGATGCTGAAAATTCGATTCTTTACAGATCCAGTTGTTAAGGATTTTGACACTAAATTCCGTTTCTTTAAAGATCTTGACACTAAACTCCGTTTCGCTGCGGATTTTGACGCTAAACTCCGTTTCGCTGCGGATTTTGACGCTAAACTCGTTCGCTGCAGATTTTGACGCTAAACTCCGTTCGCTGCGGATTTTGACGCTAAAATCCGATTCTGTCAGACTCAAACACGTATCTAACAAATAGCAATGTGATTTACATTGCTTTTAATATGAAACAAGTATCGGTGCTCAGACGAGTGATCTCTGATTGGTCTCATTGCGTCTTTCGGATCCATATTTTGGATCCGTTCACGAATTGACATTGATTCTTGATCCGAAAGACGCAGCAGGGAGCCCAATTATAAACTATAGGGAGTGAACCTGCTGCATCCAACACACATCCAAAAACACAGTAGCTGCATGTTGAACCAACACGGATCCATGAATGCAATCATGTGCTGTACATCCCCTTCTGTAGGCGGAGTCACACCTAATGGCTTGATTTATGCAGACATTAAAAACCAGACTTCAAGACAAGCAAAAAATGTGCCAAAAAATGGCCGTTTTTTTCAAAAGCTTTTGACCGTCGGGGGACAAAAAAACTCAGTTATTTTGTCCACTGCAGGAGACAGAGCCTAATGTTCACATGTGAACTAGACTAAGATTAGTTCTTGGGGTCTATGGACCTTGGCCACCTGTGAGCGGGGATGCAGACATATACTGTGGCGTTCCTTCCGCATATCCATAGTGAAATAGACTAAGGGTTTGTGCACACGGCGTCTTTGGATCCGCTTTTGGATCCTTGTTGAGTCTGAAAAGTGCATCCAAAAATGCAGCGTCTTTCGGATGCAAAGCGCAGCTGAGCGTTTGGATCCATGTGGAATGCAGCAGGATCACACCCTATAGTTTTACATAGGGCTCCTACTGCGTCTTTTGGACCAAGAATTGACATGTCACTTCATGGAACGGATCCGAAAGACACAGTGAAACGCACATCGGAGATCACTCGTCTGAACGCCGATGCGTGTTTCTAATAAACTGCAATGTATAATCACACTGCTATTTATTAGATAAAGTGCTTGGGTCCGTCTGGGGACTGACAGACGGACCCAAACATATATCCAAAAGCGTATGTTACACGGAGTCATTGACGCCGAGTGAACAGACCCTAAATGTAATCACAATCTCACTCTGATTATTCCTTTTTCAGCTATGGATACACAGCAGCTCTGTATGGTTTCATCAGTCACCAGCAAAATGGAGAGTCTACAATCCACCTCCCCCTCCTTATGCACACAGGGGAGGGGGAGGCATGTGAGGTCACCACCAGACCAGCCCACATTTACAGCAAGACGTAATTCATGATCTTTGTACATGAGAAAAACTCTTTTTTTTTCTTGGATGTGCTCCCTCTGGTGGCTAAGAGTGGGAAACCTTGAAAATTATTATGCATTTCTTTTATATTTACCAAAAATTGAATGAAATACAAAATATACTAAAAATGTAAACAACAATTAACACATAATATTTCATCAACAAAAAAAATAAAAAATTTGATGACAGATTCCCTTTAAGTGTGTTGTACCAGTCATTTGAACAACCACACGAGGTGAGCAGTTACTTTATTCCTTAAGATCAAAAAGTAGACTGTCAGATTACGCACAAGGGAGTGCGCTCTGTCTCTCTTTGTCTGTTTGCCGTGTACTTTTTCCTTCTCCAAAGCTGTTTCTTAAAGTTAAACATTGTGTCCTTCTATAAATTGTACTTTTATTGCAAATTGAATTTTAAATAAAAATAGTCCTGTATTGTTTGGGGCCAATTATCTGTTAAAATATCAAAAACACTATAATATTTTTTAAGGTACACTACTAAAGAAATTTAGATAATACCCACATTACGTAATTTCAAATTAGGGAAAACATCTACGGTGTTCTGGGGTATAACAATGCAAAATACCCCCGGGGCCTTCTTCATTTTTGAAAGTATTTTTCTGTTTGTCACTTTTGTGGCTTTCAAAATCAAATCATAACCCCCTTTTGGACTAACTAAGGGAAATTTGGGAGAGAGAATTTGAGATCAAGAAAAAAGTATACTTTTCCATGACATTTTCAAGCCTTAAAATTTGATATGGATCCTGCAATCCATCTTTTTGTTGTTAACAAAAATGTTTGGGCACCAGCTAGAAGCAACTTTTTAAAAAACCCTCAAAGGTATTTCCACTGCACAGCTTTGTCGTTTTATGCACTTTTTTTTTTTAAAAGCGAAAAAAAAAAAAACGATCGTTCTGCCCCCCCTTTTGATGGTTTGAAAAGAGGGCGCATTTTCCCCAATTTTTTTAACCGCCGTCTTTCGGCGCGAGCTTTTTAAATGTTGTAAAATCGTCGGCGCTTTTAGTTTTCTCGGGTCTTCCCAAACAATACAATTGTAGGGGGCGACGTAAAAAAAAAATGAGAAGCAACTCAGTTTTTTGCCAAAAAAAAGAAAAAAACCATTTTCCTGCATCTAAAAAAAAAAGTCGCTTTGATTTTTGTTTCCGATCGTGTAACAAGCCTAAGTTGTCTTTGATGTAGATAAACATGGTTCAGTCCCCCAAAAAAATAGGGGGCCTTTTTCCCTCAGGATAATGTTAAAAAGAAACGTACTGCAGCGACATGACATGGGCATCGGGGTTAAGTTTTTTTTCCTATTTCTAACTGAAGGTTCTGTCAAATCAGAAAGAGTTTCGCAAGTCAAAAAATACTGTTTCACAGGCTTTTTATTTAATTTCAAATGACAGGGCCCATGAAATTGCAGTGCCACCTTAACAAATAAAACTGGCGGGGTTTCCCGTGTACGACTGGGGCATCTTCTAAGCTATTGGTTTTCAATAACAAAGACTGATGATCTTTGATGAACAGAAATGAAATTTGCCTTTTTTTAGAATTTGCCTGCAGAATCAAAGCAACAATAAAAAAACAGATAAATCAGTGGAACTTAAAGGGTTGCTACCATAATGATTAGCTTTTAAACATATAGCAAAATAAATAGTGCTATTCCAAATAATTGTTTTCCCCTTTTCCTGGGTTTAGAGATAAAGGAGTTCCTATCCCTTTTTTGTACACAGGGTTCCCCAGGTTTTCTGACCCCCTGCCCGCTTTCAGTGCTTGCATGACCTGGTCCACACTCCCCCCTTGTTCCCTCTTCAGCCAGGGTCTTGATTTCTATTTACTTCAACTTAACCTTTAAGTCTTGGGAACCTTCTACCTTCACTCTTTAGTTTTAAAAATGTTCCTCCACCAGGCTCAGCTACGAATACAAATGATATTTTAATCACTGCTGTAAAATGCTCATAGCTGACTTTAACTGGGGGGCCTAAGCAGCTGTGACTCTGTGAAACAGCATGGGAGAAAAACCCTTTAACCATTTGACATAGGAAGAAGTGATTTTCCAGCTGGGCTAAAAGACCTGGTACTGGTTAAACCAAAAATGAAAAAAAAAGTTTGTACCCAAATAGAGTCTAGAAAGGGTTTTAGCAGGGGGAAGTGGGACAGAGAAACAACTATGGATTGGTTATAAATTTTTAGAGAGGGGGATTTTTTTTCCCTGGGACCACCTACTTAATTAGCACTGAGATTCCTGACTTTATTGGGCAATCCCCTAAAAAGTTATTTTTAACATAAAACAAATTATACTTCACTTTTTCCACTTTTTTTTATTTTTTAACAGAGATCTCTAGTCTTCCTCCCCGCATTAATTAATCAGACAGACTGGTACTTAAGGTTTTCATGGGACTTTTTCAATATGGACACTACCTAAGGCACCTGTATCGATTTATTCCCTTTCTCATTCACCAGAAATGGTGTGTACAAGTATTATTTGCTGCACAGAAGTCTGGGTTCTTTTCATCAAGCCCGACCACACACACACACAGCCCCTTTTGCAATAGTTTAAAACTCCCCGGTACTGCCAGTACAAGGTGCATTACAAGGAGCGCACCGCGGAACTTTGTAAAGCACCTATATTTCGGTGGTGGTGTGCGTGAGTGAGGTTTGCACTAGACACCTTACAAAGCTACCCGATTTTATATCGTTTGGTATTTAAGTCACAATCATAAGCCCGTTCTTGGACTCAGCTACTGGAATACTTTGGAGAGAGTTTGGAGATCAAGTACAAAATTATTTTTGTTCTTCAACTGACTGAGATATTCAAGCCTTAATAGATGATAAGCGATTCCCTGCAATCCATCTTTTTGTTGTTTACAGAGATTGCACGGCACCAGCGGTAGAAGCAGATACATGTGTATAAAGCTACTAAAGGCTATGTATCCACTGCAACAGCTACATCGGGTATTTTATTGCACTTTTATTGGATTTTAAAAAGCGCCATAAAAACGATAGTTCAATTTAGAATCCCTATAGTCCATGAATTGAAAAGGACGAGCTGCAGTCTCCTCAGCTTTCATTTTCACCCGTCTCGTGTTTTGGCGCCAGCGTATTATTTGCACATTACCAAATAACGTCAGGGCAAATCCTGGCGCAATACAGCTTGAGGCATTTATAACAACGTCTTTAATAGTCTATAACCATTGCGCTATAATGTCACCTGATGGTTTATTACACGGCTGTAGAGGCAGGTTTCCATAAGAATCAGGCATCGCGCATTCTATACTATTATTATGCACATAAATATTGGGTGTATTATTTTGAAAAAAAATCTTACATGTCGCCCTAGTATTCATACAGTTGGATAAAGAATTGAGGTCTTAATTGCTCCTCACCAGTCCTTTCCCTGAAGGATAGCACTAAATTGAGCCTGTTGTTCAGTTCATGATTCCAGAGAGTCAGAATTGACTAGCAATCTGGAACCACGGTGTATAGTTCATTAGCGTAAACGAGCTAAGCTAGGACACAGCAGGATTAACAACTCCACCCATTTTAATTTTAAAATCACCTTAAGCTGTAAAGAAGTCCTAAAGTATGGACTTCCTCTTTAGAAGATTTTTGGTAAATTGCTTCTCTCAGAAAAAAGGGCACAATGGAAGCATTCGTCAAGAGGTGTAAAAGGTAAAACGCTCACCTTATAGATGTAGTCCTTCAGTTGCCCGCACGTAACCCATCAACACAAGGACACAGGATGCTACACAGGAGTGAGTAATCGCCATGCTGAGCAGAACCAAGGCATTGCAAAGAAATCGAATGAATGAAACTCCAGGCACTCGTGCTCGTGTTTATGTTAAGCAAAATACTTTAAATATGCACGTTTATAAGATCGACCAAAAAAAGATAAACCCAGCGTGGGTACCTAATTTTTATTAAATTTCTACTATATATTTGTCTATCTAATAAAGTGCTATTTAAAGAAATTTGTACCGAAACCCAGCACTCTTGTCTTTAGTGTGTCCTTCATTCGATTCCTTTACAATGGGAAGCAATACACTGTCTTTTAGCTTGAAAACAGATGAGCCAACAGCCGTGCAGCTGCTACACTTGCTAAAATATGATGGTACACTTAGGACAGTAGGGTCTTCAGGAGTCTAATGGCATGGGGTTGGCTGTCTTGAAACTTGTGATCTGATAATTAATTACAAACCTTTTGGTTATGTCAATTTCAGAATTAGGCTGGGTATATCATCATATAATCTCTTGGTAACTCTTAGTCTGTTGCAGATAAGACTTCTATTTGTCATGTATATTTTTAAGTAGTGGCCCATCTCAATATTCCTGCAAAACTTCACTGGTACCACAATGCAGTTCTAAGTACACTTCCTCCATCGATATTTTGTATCAGAAGCTGAAAAATGAAAGACAACCAGAAGAATATATAAGTTTCTATAAACATTAGGGGCACATTTATCAACACACTGGGCCAGAATTATGGCTCAATTATTGCACCCAAAATAATACAAACATGCATTACACTAACATTTTTATTATGATGTTTTAGAACAGTTTTCTACACACTTCTCTGATAAAAGTGCTATGCCTTTGTGAAAAGAGGTGTTGATTTATAAAATTCTAAACCATGGAGACTTATCTGCCTCAGATGTTTAAAAGAGAAAACATAAAATCACAAGCTAGAAAAAAAAAGGGTATACAGGTTTAAATACTTTAAAAAAGTCCCAAGGAAAACATATAAAGCTTTTGAATTCAATCTGAAATTTGTTTTTTGTAAAGGGAGAACATATCTGAAGGAAATTTAAGTTTTTCCCTGGAAAAAACCCAATATTTTGAACCCTAGTAAAAATAAAATGAAAGATTTTGGTTTTCTTACAAAAGAAATTTTTCAATTTTAATTGTGCCCAATTACAAGCGAACGCAAAAACCTAAAATTTAAGTCACACCATCAGGGCCCAAAATTAAAATTTTTCTTTAAAGGAAAACCCCCTACATTTCCGTAAAAAGGATGTAAAACAAAAATGATCGCCTTTAGGAAAAAAGCTAAACCCTCCTGCAACTCTTTTTGCGCTCTGCAACCCCCCCAATTTACTTTTTTCACTCAGGCCCCACCGGAGGCAAAGGGAACAGCCTTAAAAAAAATAAACACAGAAACCCCTTTGTTTCTGGTTCTTTAATTTTCCTTAAAAAATTTTTTAAACCAAAAAAACCTGCCCTTTTTACTATCTGATTATTTTTAAAGGGTATCGAGAAAAGAAAAAAAAATTTGCGGAGCTTTTAAAACCCCTTTCCCGTTCTATTTTTCCCTGCCCTTTAAAATCAAATTCGGCCCAAAAAATTTTTTCCAAGTTCGGGGGTTAAAAGAAAAAAAGACTTTTTTTTTTTTTCATTCAAGAAAATTCACTAGTTTAAGTGGTCTAAAATGGAAAAAGATTTGGACAGAACCTTCCTTAGCGGGCGGAGGTTTAAAAATTAAAATTTTTATTTTTTTTTTTTAACCATTTTGGGGTTAATGGTTTCTCACTTTTAAAAGGGGGTTGTCCTTACTACAAAAATTAGCTTTCAAAAATGTTTTAAAAGGTAAGTAAAGGGGTTTTTCAAATAGATTGCTTTGTATTAAAAAGGGGGCCTTATTTTTCCGGGAATTGGGGTTTTAAAAATTTTCCCACTGAAATAAAGAAATTGGGGGGCAAACCCTCACTAAAAAATGCGTTTTCAATTCTGGGCCCCCAGTTTTTTAGAAAAAAAAAGAAATTTGGAGCAAGGGGAATTTTCAAAGGCCCAAGAAACCCAAACTAATAAGGGGAATGGGGAAACATTTTAAGTTATGGGAAGGTTAGTAGAATTTAAACTTTTAGGTCTTGGTTAATTTTGGGGCCGATTTTTTTTCCGCCAAAAAGAAAAGTCACTGTTTGTTTTTGTAATTGGTTTTTTTTTCGATCATTCCCATAATTTAGTTAAAAATTTGCGCATAAAAATTTATTCACGCCTTTTTCGGGCCCCTTCCTGACATTTTGGGCCCACCCAATCAGTTTTACAGAATAGAGAAAGGGTGAAAATTGTGTGTGCTACGTTCAGGGAATGATGTTTAGGGGTTTCGTTTGGGGCTGGAAAAATAAACATGCCCCTTCTTTTTAACATAGAAACCCCTTTCCCTTGTTTCTGCCTCAGTGTCTCTCTTTTTTTTCCCCTTACATTTGGCCCGGGGGCTCTGCATGCCCTCCAAACAACCAGGCGAAATCATTTTATTTTTAAACAGAGAAACCTCTCCCTTTACTGTTATTTTTAGATTAGACATTTTAAAGATTTTAGGAGTTTTTTTATAAAAAAATTTTTAAACCGCATCAAATCGGGTTAAAAATTTCACGGGGGGGTTTGGGGGGGGGGGGGGGGGCCCCCGTGGGCGAACACAGAAAAAGCCAAAAAAAGGACACTGGGATAAAGTTCCCCAAAAGACTTGTTTAGACTTTGAAATGAAATTTAACTTCTTTTATTAACCAGTTTTCATTTGAAATAATTTCCGGGAAAAAGGGGCCTTTTTGTTAACATATTAGGAAAAAAATCATTTTTTGAAAACCCTTGAAAGGGTCTTTTTTGGTTAGGGGGAAAAACCCCCTTTTTTAAATTATAAATTTATACATTTCAATAGGTGTTCTTTTTTAAAATTTTACCCCATTTCCCCCATTGTTGTTTTATCCATTTTTGCCTTAAATTAAACCGAACCCAGTCTATTTACCGGGGACACAGGTTTATAGGTCCAAAAATCCCCTTTTAATCACAGAATCTATACAGAATTAGGGTGTTTTTTTGCACTTTTTTGGCCCAGTCCAATTTGTTAAATTGGATAGTTTTGCATTTAAACTTAAAAAAATTTTAAATAGCGCCACGGGTGAATTGAAATTTTTCCCAAAAATCCCTTTGTATCATCCCAAAATTAAAACAGAAACGGGGTTTTTTTGACTTTGGGGTACGGGAAAGCTTTGTTCTTCAAAATACTTTGCACTTTTTATCTTTACAGAAAATTTTAAAATCACCCCCGGGTGAATTAAAATTTGCCAAAAATCCCCTTTTTTCCTTTCCCAAATTTACTAACAATACTTGTTTTTTTGATTTTGGCGCACTGCAGCTTTTTTTAAAGTCAGATAGCGTCCTTTAATCTTAAACAGCAAATTTTATATCCCCGGGGGGGTTTAAATTGAAAGGTCCCCAAAAAACAATTTGGGTTTTTATAGAAAACATAACAGATCCTTTTTTTTTTTGCATTTTTGGGGCCCAGCCCCAGATTTGTTCATTCAGAAAATCGTCATTTTTTATATCTTATAAAAGCAATTTTATATTCCCCACGGGGGAATTGAAAGGTGCCAAAAATCCCTTTTATCATCCGAATCTTATAAAAATACGTTTTTTTTTGCTTTGGCGCACTCCCGCTTTGTTTCATTACCCAGGATAGGACCACCTTATAAAAAAATTTATACCCAGGGCAATTTTAAATTTGCCACGGGGTTTGGGAATTGGGGTTTGAAAGGGTTTCCCCCCCCCCCCCCCCAAAAATCCTCTTGTAATTCATCCAAATTTCCTAAAACCCAATACTGTGTTTTTGCCCATTTTGGCGTACTGGCTCGGGTTTTCATTTAAACAAGGGGGTTCACTTAAATCTTATACAGCAATTTTAAAAAGCCCACCACGGGTTAAATTTTAAATAAGTGCCAAAAATACCTTTTTTCCCATCCAAAACAAAAACAGAAAACGTGTTTTTTTTGATTTTGGCCTCACTGCAGCTAGTTCTTTTCCCCAAAATACTTGCCACATTATTTTCTTTTTAAAAAGGCAATTTTATATTTTCACCGGGGGTGAATTGAAAGGTGCCAAAAAAAACTTTTTTTAAATAAAAAACCCTTAACAGATAACGTGTTTTTTTGCACTTTTGCCCCTTTCCCAGATTTTTTTTCCCTTCAGATACGGGGCACTTAAAACTTAACAGAAATTTTTTATAGCCCACCACATGAATTTAAAGGCGGAAAAATCCCTTTTTTATCATCCGAATCTAAACAAAACTGTTTTTTGACTTTGGGCGCACTGCACTTTGTTCCTAAATCAAAGCGGCCCTTATATGGGGATAAAACAATTTATATTCCCCACAGGTAAATTTGGGGAAAGGAAACCAAAAAAAACCTTGTATCACCCCGAATACTTAAAAATTAGGGTTTTGTTTTGCATTTTTGCCCGTCCAGATTTGTTAAATTTGAATCCAGAAATTTTTGTTTTTTTAAAACATAAAAGGGTTTTGAAAAAGCTAAATTTGCCTTTCTTTTAAAATAATTTTCCCAAAATTTTTTTCCCCTACCTTCTAAAATTTTTTATATTTAAAAACCCTTTTGGGCAAATTTGGGTTTGGTAACAAGAAAGGGGGGGGGGTAGCACATGGAGGTAGGGGTCCAAGAAGGTGTTTCCTTCCCATTTCTGGAAACCAACCGAAACCCAGGGGAATAAAATCGGTTCCCAGGACCGTCGGGCCTTTTCATCCGGGGGGCCGGGGGGCCCTGTGAATCCCCAATAACAAAACCAGCCGCCAATCTTTTTCTTCAGTGTTTAATTTGAAACCCCTTTCCTTCCCGCGGGTTTTTACCCCCCTTCGTCCTCCCCCCCAGGGCCCACAAATTTTCATCAAAAAAGGAAATCATCGTCACCCTTTCCCAAACATAAACAAGGGGCAGCCCCCAAATGTCAACTTTCGGAAACCCACCACTGGGGGGATAACCATTTTTTTTAAGCCCTTCTTTGTTTACAAAAGGGGTTTTGGGGGTCAGAAGGCATTTAAAAAAATCAAGAGGAAGTTTTTAGTCTCCCCTAAAACCCCTTTTTTAATGAGGGCCAAACCCAAGGAGGAAAATAAAAACCTTTTCCAATTCGGAAAAAAAAAAAAAAAAAAAAACCCCCGGGGGGCGGTTGGCAACCCCCTTTTCATTTCCCCTTTTGGCTTTTTGCCCGCAGTTTCCCTGGAGCAGAATGTCAGGACGCCCCAGCCCACCTTTTGATGATGTTTATGAAAAATTGTGATCCTTTCCCGGGTCTTTTCCGCAAATTTTGCTTGCGAGCGTTTTCCATCAGGGGACGATGAAAAGAAAAGGGGTATTTCCCAATACGGGCCCCGGGGCCCAAAAAGGGAGAGGGCGGTCCGCAGAATTCCGCTGTTTATGTTTCCGCCACCACGGTCAGCCCCAAACCCCGTTTCCTCCCCTTTTTCCCCAAACAAAAAGGGCCAGGACCCCTCAAGCCTGGGCCTTTTTTTGGGAAAAAAGCCCTGATTCACCCCGAATTGTCCATATGCCGCCTTTTGCCGAAAACCTAATAAGGGGCCAAGAACCTTAGGGGGTTTTTAACCCACCACCACATCCCCTAGTAAAACATGCACAAAAGCATGATTGAAATGGAGGCAAAAGGGCCCAAAAAAAAACCCAGACCGCCCCAAAACCCGGGCCCCCAACCCACTTTCCCCAGTTCCCTCTGTCTCCGCCTCCCCCTTTCCCCGCCCCCAACCAAGCGTTCCCACTGCCCTTTGCCTCTCAGAGTAAAAGATCAGGGAAAACAACCTCCGCTTCAGCCTCCAACGTCGCCCGAGAAACCCCCCGCCCACCAGAACCCATAAAAACCCCTTCCCCCCTTCCCCCATATTTAGGGAACCGGCACGCCGTACAGCGGCCAGCCCAGCAGCCCCCCCTTTCTGTCTACCGGGTTTTTGGAAGCAAAGAAACACTTCAACCCCCAAACCATCCCAAACCCCAAAAGCCTGAATTCCGGCATTCCCTGGCTTTTGGCCTTGTGAAATTTTCCCCTTTTAAAATTTTTTTTTTGTTGGACCCCAGAGGGGTTTCCCCCACTCATGGCCCGGGTTTCCTCGCCCCCCAATAAAAGAGCCGAGCAGGTTTTTCCCTTTCCCCAAAAAATCCCCCTTTGGCCCGGGGCCAACCCACGTTCACTAAAATTTCAAGGGGCCTTTTGACTGCATCTGTGTCCGGAAAAGTCCATCTACCCCCGGAAACAAAATTTGGCCTAGAAAAACAGGGCCAAGGGGGGCAAATATCTCGTGACAGTTTCACTGGGGGGAGCTGGGTTGGATGCTTAGGGGTAAAGTGGCTCTCAGTCTGGGCGCACACTCTTCGAAACTGGATGGGGGGTCCCGGGGCTCTTTCCCCCCAAGGTCCTCTGGTGGCAATTCCCCGGGCCCCCGGGAGAAAAAAGGGCCGTTTTTAAAATTTAATCTGTTTTGGGAGCCCAAACCCCCAAACGAAGGCCCGGCGCTTTTTAAAGGCCCCTCCCGAACGAAAACCAATTGCCTTTGGTCGGATCCAAGAACCTTGGGGCCCAGGCAAGGGGGTGTCCCAAAAAAACCGCAACCCACCCGGCCGCCCTTAAGGGAATCGGTAGGCGGGGGGGAACACCCCTTTGCCTGGCCCCCATGTCATAACCTCGTCGTCCGAAATTTCTAAAAGCAAAAACCCTGGGTCTGGACCCCTGCTGAAAAAGGGCCCTCGAGTCTGAATTTGGGCACTTCCGCCTTTCGAAACCCTTTTCCGTCCCGCTGGGCTCCCCGTTTGGAAGTGTCAGCTCGGCCTCCCCCGTAAACCGCCAAATTTTTTTGACGGGGCAACACGCTGGAAATTCCCCCCCTTTCCACATTTTTAAAACCAATTTGGGCAGGCAGAAAAGGCGAAAAGGCCAAATTTACGCAAAACGAAGTGACACAAGGCCCCCCCAAGAAACGGTCCCGGGCCCTCGGGGTTTTTGAGCCCCCGGGAGAGTGGGGGGCGTAAAAAAGAGCCTGCCCCATCCTTTCCCCAAATTTGAAAAGCCACCAAAAGGGGTCTTTGCGGAAAATTTTCCCCTTGCCCAGCATGAGAAAGGGTGGGACTTTTTCGGGAAAAAGGGTCTTTGGCCACCTAAACAACAGGTCCCCCAGGGGACGGGGGAAAGGAAAACGGACACAAAATTTTTCGGCCCCTAGCTTTTCTTTTCCCGTCCAAAATCCACAAGGCGCGACGGTTTCAAAATTTTTCCAGGGTCAAAAAAGGGGCCAGTGGTTCGGGTCCAGAGCTAGTCCCAAGGTGGAAACCTTTCCCCCTTTTCAGGGGGCAAAAATCTAAAAGGCAAGCAGGGTTTGTGTTTGAACCCGTGCCGGGGGCCCAAGCGGGGAGGAGGGGGAAAGAGGAAACCCCCTAACACCGAGCCCCCTTTGACGTCCCTCCCCTTTGGGGAAAGAGGTTGGCGGAATTTAAAGGGCGGGAGGAAGAAAAAGGAAGATCAGTTTGCTAGTGCCCCCCCGACCCAAGGCTTGGGAAATCAAGGCCCCAAATCCTCACTTAGTGTTTGTGCTCCTTTTCCCCTTCAAAAATTTTCCCCGGAAATTAAAGGGCCCCCAAACAAAATGAACAACAGATACGGTGGCCCCCCCCCGGGATCCCCTTACAAAAACAAAACTCAGCCCCTTTTCCTTCCCCCACCCAAATAGAGAAAAAAATTAGGGCAGGAAAGGGGAGACCGGGTTTTAAGAATAAACTGGAGAAAACCTTTTTGCGCTGCTTAAATTTTCCCCCAAAAAGGTCACGGGGGAAACAACATCACGACGGAAGAGTAGAGTGCCAAAATGGGCGTAGGGGCCCAAAGCAAAAGGCAAGGTGGCAGAATCCAAAGGGTGACCTCTGGAAATTCTTTGGGTTTACCACCCCTCCCCAAAACGCATGCTTGGGCCGGGCATCCTCCAACACACGGGAGATCACTTAGATCAGGGTGCACAAAAAAATTTTGGGGTCCAACACCGAATGTTTTTTTGAATTTTTCCCCCCAAATAGACTTCTGGGACCCCAAAATTGGGGAGGGAAAGGGGCCCGACCCTGGCTTGCCCACGCCAAAGAGGTTTGGGACCCTCCCCAAACAGCCACCCTTAAAATATCGGGACCCGGAAACTTCACCCCAGCGGAGGATTTCCAATACGGGACAAACCACCCGGGGCTTTCCCACAAAAAAGTGGGGGTTCGTTTGACTTTAAATAAAGGGAGAATCGGGCATGGAACTCGAGGGTTTATTGTGCCCCCCAATTTGCCGAGGTCACCGAAAAAATTGCCGGTCTACTTAAACATTCCTCTTAAAACAGAAAGGGGCCCCTTTTAAAAATTTTTTTTTTAAAATTATCATTTTCGGGGGGTTGCAATTTTTAACCCCTTTTTTTCCCAACATTTTTCTTTTGCTTGGTTTTCCCTGTGGAGGAAACGTAAAAGAAAACCCATGGTTTTTATGACAACACCGTTTTCCATTTATTTTCATTTTAAATCGTTAAAGAAATTTTTTTCCCCTTGCAATGTTTTTGGGGTCATTTTTGCTGTGAGTTTACACCCAAAAATTTAAATGGTCCTTTGGGAACAAAAAATTTTGGCTTTTAAGGGGCTTTTCCCTCCCTCCCCAATTTTTAAATAGGGGCTGAGAAGCCCTTTTTTTTTAAATAATTTTTTGGGGTCATGGTTGCTTTTAGAACACCCAATAATCATGGCCCTTTTGGGAAACGGGAAAATGTGGCTTCTGGGGCCCAAGGGGGGGAAGCTCCCTCACATTTTTTTAACATGTGAAAAAGTCTTTTTTTAATAATTTTTTTTGGGGGGTCAGGCCTTTGAAATGCGGGCAATACTACAGGCCTTTTATAAAAAAATTGTTGTTTTTTAACAGACTTTTTTTTTTCTTCCAAAAATTTTTGGTAAAATGCCAAAAGGGGTAAACCCTTTTGTTTTTTTTGGGCATTTTGCATTGAAATGCAGTATCCCTAAAAGGTCCAATTATAAAAAAATGTTGTTTTCTAACAAGACATTTGTTCTTCAAAAATTTGGGTAAAAGATTGGGGCTAAAGGGGGGATGGGCGGTCGAAACAAAAATAGTAGGCCCCCTTTTTTAAAGGGACACAAAAATTGCAAAATTACTTTTTTTTGCAAAACTTTAACATAGGTTTCAAAACCCCTGTTTTGAACAACCCTTTTAAAAATACAATTAAAAAAAGAGAAACAAAAAAAGGGCGTTTCCCATCCAAATTTTAAAAAAATGTTTTTTTCAAAAGAATTAAACTCAAAAAAAAACTTGCAAAAAAAATAGCGGGTTAAAAAATTTTCCCTCTAAATTGAACAATTTAAAAGGTAAGCAGGAAAACTTGCCCAGAGGGTAGGTTTTCAGTGGGAAAAAGAGTTTTGGGAGCACAACAGAGAACAAAGTACAGAGACAATTTCCCTCCCCCCACTTTGAGTAAAATTTAAAAAAAAAGAATCCCAAGAAAAAGGGGAAACCGGGGTGGAACGGGACTTAACCACCATTAATTCCAAGTTAACCCAAAAAGGGGTCCGCACTCAACGGAGGGGCAACGCTACCCAGGGGTCTTCGATTACTGATAAGGCTGGATTTCTCCCATTTCCGCTTCCGAAAACCCCTGCTTCAGCCAAACATTTTTTCTTTGGGCAAAACGTCATCAGGGCTTTTTAAAACCCTTTCGTGTTAATAGTTTAAAAGCCCCCAATCCCAGGGGGGCTCTCACCGAAACCCCACGTAACCCCCGGGCCCGGGGGGCCCAAGCTTTTGGCACAAACAGGTAAAATACCCAATTGATCCAGTTTCAACTAAAAGGGTTTGGTTGAAACCCCCTTTTTTTTTCCGGGAAAATTTTTTTAATCGGGGGGTCAGAAAGGTTTAATGGTCATAACTGGGGGTCCAAAAAACAGTTTTTGTAAATGTTCAGTTCAACTAAAATGGGGGTTTTGAAAGACTTTTTTTTCCCGGCATTTTTTTAAATCTTTGGGTTTCCAGACAGGTTTAAGGGTCATGCTGGGGGTCCAGACAGGGTTTGTCCAATGCCCATTTCCCAACAAAAAATGGGGGGTTTGGGAAAGCCCCCTTTTTTCCGGGAAATTTTTTAATCTGGGGTCAACAGGTTTAATGGCCATCCCTGTGCTTGCCCCAGGACAGTTTTAAAGTAAATTTGGAAAATTTTAAAACAAAAATTTGTGTTTGAAAAGACTCCTTTTTCTGGCACTTTTTTAATCGTGGGTCGGGCAGTTTTAAGGGGGTCATGCTGCGGTCCAGACAAGGGGTTTGTCAATGCCCAAACCCAACAAAAGGGAGGGTTTGAAAGACTACTTTTTTTCCCCGGCACTTTTTAATCTGTTGGGTCATGCAAGTTTTTGGGGGTCTCCCTGCTTTCCCAAAGGACAGGGATATTAAAATGTCCATTTCAAAAAAAATGAGGGTTTTTCAAATCATATTTCCCTTCTGGCCCCCTTTTAAATTTGTGGGGGGTTTTGGCGGGTTTTAAAAAGGGCCCTTGCTGTGGTAAAAAGCCAGGGATAGATAATGGCTTTTTGCATTTTTTCTAGGGGCTTTTAAATACCAAATTGTTTTTTCCTTTAAATTTAGCAGGTTTTAAAAATTTGACTTTTGTGGCTTTTAAACCCAAAGCTTCTTCACCCTTTTTTTGGGGGTTTTTAAGAAGAAGGTTTTGTTGCTCTCCCAAAGACTTTAATGGTCTTTCCCGCTCATAAACACTTGCTAAACAAATCAAAAAACGTTATCGATGGGGGCCGACTATGGGCCCTACCCCGCCCAAATTTTCAAAACCCAAACGTAATCGTTCAACACTAGTTTTGAAAAAAGACGTCTCTGGGGGAAAATTAATTAAATTATTTTAATTTATAAAAATATATAACAAAAAACAAATAGAAAAAGGCTCACTACAGGGGCTGTTAACGAAGGAAAGTCCGGAGATGCACCCGCCCTCTTATCGCCCCAGACAAACCCCGGGGTTTTGGGGGGAAGTAAGACAAAGAACAAACGGATTTTCCGGGTAATCTGCTGAACGCTGATCCCACTTTTGAAACCCCAGAACCGGGAAACAGAAAAAAACCCAATTTATTTTTTCCAAAAAAAAAAGCACTTTGGGTTTTTTTAGGGGGCCCCTTTAAATCATTTGACATTCTACCAAAAGCCTAAAATCACAGTAAAAGGGGTGACCAGCCCCAAAACGCGTCTTTTTTGTTAAACAACTCCCTTTTGGGGTGTTTTGTCCCAATGTGCTTTTTATTTTTTGCAAGAAATAAACTTGGGTTTTTACTGCTACCGGCTTCTGGATTTCACAGTGGTATTCAGCGTTCAGTCTAAGATCCCCCGGCATAACCGTTTGTTCTTTAAATAAATGGTCCCTGGAAAAAAAATTTATGGGGAAAAAATTTAAATTTCATTAAACCCCCTCAAAATACGGGGGGACATTCCCTTCGCCCTAGAGAAAAAAAGGTTTAAATCTCCAGAGGAGAAAACGTTCTTCCCTGTAAAGAACGGGAAATTTGGGGAAAATACGCCTGGGCTGGTAACCCCGGAAACAGGGGGGGACTTTAAAGAAAGACTTAGATCCCTACCAAAACCCTAAAAAATTTTAAATTTCTATGTTAGCTATGTAAAATTTCGGTTTTCCGGCCCCTGGTCGGCATCCCCCCGGGGTTCCCAGAAAATGGGTCTCCCTTTCGCAAATTGTTTTTATCCTTGGGGGTTTTTAAGGGCTTTAACAAGGGGAGGCGGGACTTAAAAACCCTTTGTCTCCCACCCTTCACCCCTTTTTTCCCCACCCTTGTTTAAACTTAATGGCCCAACTTCTTTTTTCAACCAAACAACTAAACTTTTAAAAACCTTTTGGTTTATTTTTACTTTTTGGGGGAGAAAAAATGTTTTTATCAGCTCCCCGGGGTTCCCACGAAAAGTTTCTTTTGGATACCAACCTCTCCCCATCTGCTGTTTGTCTCATTTTTACCCGGGAAGAGGGTCATCACAAAATTCGGAAACACGGGAGTTTTGAGTATTACCCTAAATTCTCCCCCAAATAAAGGAGACTTCCTTTGTTTCCTTAAATTTTTTTTTTTTTTTTGCCAAAAATTAAAATTTGACAGTTGGGCCCCCCCTTTCCCAAAAAAAAATTAAATTTCACAGATTTTTCCCTTTCCCACCCTTAAAAATTCTTGTACCATTTTTGTTTTAGCTGCCGCCCTTATGACCCTAGTTTTACACTTGTCTCCAGGAGAAACAAACCCCCAGGGACGAAGGCTCCCCCGTTTTCCCAAAACATGCACAACATCCCCCTTTTTCCTCTCAAAAAAAATCAAATTGCCCAGTATCTTCCCTGTTATAATAAACACGTAACTCCATTTGCTAGGGAGTGTTTAACCACAGGTGCTGTCTTCTACTCCTGTCCCCTGTTTCCCCTTTGCGATTATCAAACAGTGCAAAATAAAAATAAAAAAACCTAAATCGGGTTATGTCACTTGAGACAAAAAAAAATCTATTTTTTTTGGGCCCAGCAGGGATTTCCCCTAGGACCCAAATTTTGGAGGGCCCAAAACCAAACCCAAAACCATCTACTTTGAAAAAAAACTTGCACCCAAATTCCATAAAAAACCCTTTGTTTGCGAAGAGTGAGCACACTTGTTGGAAAACATGGTGATGTCAGTCGCGGGGTTCACAAAAAAAATTTTAAAACCACAAATTTAAAAACACACACACCCTTTAAATTGAGAAACACAAAAAACTGAACGGGATAAACCCAGGTGTAAAATTCCCTTTGGGCAAAAAACCTTTTAAAAGGGCCTGAAAAATTCAGGGGACTTTGGGTTAAACATCTTTTTTGCTCCCCATGTCAGAGTAATTAGCAGACCTTTGAATACTGAGCTGATATGCTGCCACTGCCATAGAACCATGCACAGCCTTACCAGGAAGAGATAGGATGCATGAATGAAAGCTGCTTTTGACTCTGTAAAAACAGTGTGGTGACACAACCTCTTTAAACTGTCACGAAAGGGTCCCTATTATTGAAGCTTTTAACAATTTGTTGGAGGACTTTCAATATAGGTTGTAATATTATATACTGTCATAGAAATAATAAAATTATATAATCTTTTATTGATTTCCAGGCAGAGAGTGCAGAGAAGGGCTGCTTTACTGGCATTTTTACTTGTGCAATTTCCCTTTCAGTGCACAGTGAGTTTTTTGGTATTTTATTGGGAACTGCCAACTTCTGCATTTGCCAGTATGGAAGGTATGGGATGTCAATTTTGGTGTTGCGCACTTAGAATTCGCTAGACAGTCCACCCAATCAAACATCAGTGGTGTCACCAATAAGTTGTTATATCAGAATAGTGTAATATACATACATAGGGGGACATGTATGAAAATTGTCTTGGTCTAAGAATTTTCTTGTTGCCCTTAGCAACCAATCAGAGCCACAGCAACCAATCAGACTTCCCCTTTCATTTCATATAGTGCTCTGAAAAAATGAAAGGGGCACTCTGATTGATTGCAAAGGGCAACAAGAAAAGTCTTAGACCAAGACAGTTTTCATACATGTCTCCCATAATTTTTTATTTTTTTTGCAGGTATGTTTTTAACTCCTTAACGACCGCCCACCATCTTTTGACGTTGGGCATTTCAGGTCGTTCGTCTGCAGCAACGTCTTTTGGCGTCGCTGCAGACATCAG
The DNA here is from genome assembly GCA_025379985.1 of Phyllomedusa bahiana. Lineage (NCBI taxonomy): Eukaryota > Metazoa > Chordata > Amphibia > Anura > Hylidae > Phyllomedusa > Phyllomedusa bahiana. The sequence goes on along the minus strand of JAODAL010046287.1, from coordinate 11,988 downwards.
AGTTTGTGGCTCCGGGCGCCGCAGCAGCGCTGAAAACAGGGCTGTACTACACCGCCCTGATACCAGAGCATCTCCTGCGAGCACTGGGGAGCAGTGGAAACCTCTGCTCCCCGGTGCTTTAAACCTTTGATTGCCGCGGATTGTCACCGCAGCTCAATCAAAGGGTTTCCCGGCTCTGTTCGGTGATCGGAACACCCGGTGACCCGACAGAGCCCGGGGAACAGCTGCACAGTCAGCCTTGGGGGCCTAGAGTAGCCACAGGACTGTCTGTGTAAGAAGCCAGTGATCAGGGCAGACTGTGTGCTGTCCTGATCACTGCCTGTGTCAGGCTGACACAGATTATAATGTAATAGCATATAAGAATACGCTAATACATTACTAAGCGGAAAAAAAAAGTAAAACAGTTCTCTCTTCATGGGATTTAAAAAAAAAAAAGTAAAAAACATAAAAAGTAAAAAAAAAGAATAAAAAATAAATAATAAAATAAAAACAAATATTGAATAAAAAATAATTGTGCATACATTACACACACAAAAAATCCTACACATATTAGGATTCACTGGACTGTAATAACCTTAAAAATTTAAATTCTAACAAGTTCAAATAACTGTGAAATGTGAATGGTGTAAAAAAAATGTAAAAAAACAAAAAAAAAATTTTAAAAAAAATTGAAAAAAAATTCTGCAATTATTTATAAGTGAACTTAAACTATTCCCCCTTTAAATTAAACTCGTCCTCAAATAAAACAAGGCCTCATACAATGCGTCACTGAAAAAATAAAAAAGTTACGACTGTTGAAAAACAAGGGGGGCAAAAACGAAAAAAAATGTTCGGGTTTCATTAATACTTTTCAGGTTTTCCGGCTTGGGTTTTCTATCCCCCCACTAGGGTTTTAAAAGGGGGCGTGTGAGTACTTGCCTCCCTTAGTATTTTTTCCCTAGGGAAAACCCTCCAAAAAATTGAAATTTTTAAATGGGCTTTTGACTTGCCTGGAAATGGAAATAAAACCCCCAATTTTGTTTTTAATTTTTAGTTTTTTTTCTCATTTCTTCTTTAAGTGACCTTCTTTTTGGGTTTGTTGGGGGTTTGTTGATTCCAATTGAATTTTAAAAAGGGGGGTATTCCCTTCAAAAATTAAAATTTCATATTCCCAGGATATTTAATAAAACTTTTCCCTACCTCTGGAACCCACATTTTTCAAAAATGGGGGAACCCGATGTAACCCTTTTGCTTAAATTTGACGGGTTTTCCCACAAGTATTTTGGTAATTTGCCCTTGATGATTAAAACAATTTTTAAAAATCAAAATTTTTCCCTTAAATTGAAAAAAGCGTTTTAAAAAACGGGCACATCACGACATGGAAAAAAACCGTTTTTACACTTTTCCGAATAGACCCCTTAACCCATCACTTACTTCAAAAAGGGGGAACCCCAATGTCCCTTTTGTTTAAATAGACAGGTGGCCAAAGAACATATTTTTGTCCTTTGACTTCTAGGGGGATTTTTTTAAGCCACTAAGCAAGATCTGATGAAAAGGTTTTTTTTGGGATTAAAAATCCAGGAAAGCCCCCGGTTTTAAAAGGGGGGTTAGGGACTTATTTTTTGTTTTTAAAGTTGAATTTGAAATGCAAATGGGAAACCAAAAATTTTTGGGAAATATGTTGGGAAATAATGAAAGGGGTATATTTATGGTGTGTTTTGTTTTGGGTGGGGTATGGTTTTTAATTAAGGCGGTATATGTCCCCCTAGCCAGGTATAGGCAGGGTATATGTCCCCCGATAGCAGGAAAGGGCGGGGTAAAAATTCCTAAACTTTGGGCGGGTTTATAGGTCCCCCAAAACAGGTATACCCCCAAGGGTATAGGGGCCCCCCCCCCAAAAAAATGGGCAGGTATAGCGGGTTTTTGTCCCCCATAATATTTTAATATGCCCCCCATAGAGGAAATGGGCAGGTATGTCCCCCATAGGGATGGTAAATGTCCCCCCAAAAGATAGGTATGGCAGGTATTTCCCCCATAGTAGGTATGGAAGGATGCCCCCCCATAGAAAAGAAAGTAGGGCTTATTAAAAATAAAAATACAAAAAAAAAAAAAAAAAAAAAAACCCAAAAAAAAAAAAAAAAAAAAAAAAAAAACCCAAAAGAAAAAAAATACTCCCCCTCGCCCCCCCGCTGCCCAGGCTTACCTCGCCCCCCTGTTTTTGGGGCCCAAAAGGCCCCGGGGGAAAAGTCACCCGGGCCCACGCGGGCCCAGGGGAAAGACACCCCAAAAACAGCCTGTCCCGGGGAGAAACCCGGCCCGGGCGAATTTTCCTTGTTGGGGCCCTTCCCGGAGTTCTTTTGCGGAGCGGGAGGGCTCGTCTCTGCTCCGAAATAGATTTTCCCCAGCTGTATCGCTTGGAGAGGAGTCGCATACAGCCGAAGCAATCCCCCTGGTGCCTGGGCCATGGCAGTCCCCCAAGAGGGGGGGAACGCGGACCGGAGGTCAGCTGTATGCGCTCCCAGGGGGGTCGAAAGCAGCTGCGAAAAACGCTGACAGCGCCCGGGCCACCCCCGCACCCGGATGCTGTGCTGCCCTATTTGCGTCTTTCCGGCCCCCCATTCTTTAAATTTGGGGGACAGACAAACCAAAATGACCTAAGCCCGGGGAAAATGTGTTTTGATATGGCAATTTCCCTTTAAAAAAACACCCACTTTGGAAGTTTTCTGGAAATGCAGCTCACTCCCATTCTTTTTGTTTTTGAAAAAAAAGGGAAACCCAAAGATCTTCTAATCCTGCAAAAACCTTTTTAAAAACCATACATTTTTTTTAAAGGGAAAAAAACCCTTTTAATATAAAATTCTTTTTAAGTTTTTATAAAAATAAGGATTTTTTTTTCCCCAAAAGGCATCAAGAGAGCCCTGGATTTTCCCCCCATAGGGGATTTGGGTCAAGTGATTTGTAAATTGTAAACCGAAATGCGGGCCTCAGGAAGAAAAGGTTGGCTGGCTGTAAATTTGTGGGGGGCTGCAAAGCAAAAAACTTTTAAAAAGGGGGTTTTTCTAAACCCCAAAAAATTTGCATTCAAAAAATCGGGGACGGGTAATTAAAGGGCCCTTATTCTAAATACATTTTCTTTTAATTTTTAAGGGGGTTTAGGAGATAAGAGAGATTTTTGGTGAACACATTTTTTCTTGGTTACCTTTTTCCTGCCCTCTTTCCCTGATTAGACACATAGCAAGGAATGATGTCAGCATGATCAGACAGAGCAGTCCTTATCTCTAACAAGATTAGATTTATTAACACAAGAGAAAAGCACTTGTATTTACTCCTCAAGCCTTAGTTTTTGCTTACAAAGAGAAAAAATTCCCCCAAATGTCATTTTAACTGGTCAGCTAGTTACAGAGGAACTAAATATGCTAATTATTTGCTATAAAACCCAAACCCATGGTTTGACCGGGAAGGGTTGAGTCGGGAAGCTGCCTGTGACCTGGGGAAACCGCTTGAGGGAAAACCCCCTTTTAGGGCCCTTAAAGACCCCATCTTGGAAACCGAAAAAAATATTTTACATACCAAAAGGGTGTCATCGGGTAAGCAAGTGATCCCCCCTGTGTCCTCACATCACCAGCCCCAGAACCAAAAGTCCATAACTTACTTAGCAAACATATTCAGATTTACCCACGGAAATTTAAGGGGTAAAAAAATTTTGAAAAATTTCTCTTAGTAGAAGCTGATAAAAATTTTCTTTTTTATATTTAACCTCATGAATATTTTGATATCCCTGACTTACACTTAAAGGGGTTGTCACATCTCAAAATTTTTATTGGGTGCATGAATTAAAAAATGCTGTTTGCTCTGTCACTTCCTGTCCGTTTAAATTGCAAGGCTCCGTGTACTCAGACTTTTCTGTTTATTAAATTTTATTAGTCGGTTTTAAAAAAAAACCTTCTCGGGACAGGGGGAAGCTGGGGAGCTCATGTAAAAAAAGGGAAGTAATTAGTCTTTTGTCTGAACGAAACGATACACACAATTCATGGGCCCGCCACTTTCCTTTTGTGAAGACTATTCCTTGCTATAATAGAACAAACAAGGGGAAAGGGGTTTCACAGGGGCATTTCCCCTTGGGGAAAACCCGGAAAAGCACAGAAGGTGTAAAATCACTTTGTAAATTCCCTTTAAAAAAAAAAGTGAACAAAGCAAAATATTATTTTAAAAATGTCTTCATTTAGTGTTCCCTAAAATTTTTGAAAGAATTTTTTGTAGTGAGACAAAACCCCTTTTAAAGGGGTTTTTTCAAAACCCGGGGGTTTTAAAAACACCTGTTTCTTTGCAGCCAGCTTCAGGGGTCCTCCCTGTGCAGAATATGGGTTTGGGTTTTACAACAAAGGGCAAATTTCAGCTCTGGGTAGCTTCAATCCTAATCTGCCTGTTAGACGGGCAAATTTGGGGAAAAAAAGGGTTTTTTAAAAAAAAAAACATTGTTTCCCCATCAGGGCGGATATAAATGGAGCTAGGGGAACCCGTAAATTTTCAAAGGAGGGCGCTTCTTTAAGGAAAACATTTTCAGGAAATATTTATTTTTATTTACTTTAAAAAAATATAAATGCCAAAAATTTAAAAAATTCAGAATTTCATTTTTATCTTTAATTTTTCTTTAAAATTTTTAATTTTTTTTAAAAATTTTTTTTTTTAAACCATTACAATCTTTGTAAGCATAAAAGAAACATACATTTATGCATAAATAAAAAAAAAAAATAAAAAAACATACAGATAACATTCAGAAATAAGCCATTAAAATTTCCAACCCCCCCCAAAACGTGTTTAGAAAATTTCATCCCCCAAAAAAAAGCAGTTTGTTTAAGCCCCCCCAAAGCACCCTGGCCCAACCCAAGGGCGGGGACGGGAAGTTAAAAAATTTTTCAGTATAAAAAAAAACCCCCATGGCTTTGTAGACCGGGCAGGGTTTGGGGCCCGGGCTTTTTCCGGTCAGCCCCCCAAAAAGGGGAAAAATTTTTCCAATAACAAAAAGAAAAAAGCCGAGACAGAAAAAAGCCTGTCCCCCTTGGAAAAAACAAAAGGAAGTTAAACCCCCTCCTTGGGTAAAAGAGTTTGTGTAAAAAAGTGGGTTTGAGAAAAAAATGCAAAGCCTTTAATTTAAACTAAAAATTTAAACATGGTTTCAATTAGGTTGAGGATTGAAATCACCAAAAAATTTAAATCGGGCAGAATTTTTGCAAAAAACTTTTGGGTTTCCCTTAAGAAGAGAATTTTTTCTAAAAATCTGATCAAAAATCGCCCAAAAGAACCCAATCCCCGCCCTTTTTTGGGGCTTCCTATAAATTTTGGCGGCCCAACCAATCAGCAAAAGAACAGGAGGGGGGGGGGGGGGAACGTCCCCCAGTGGGTTTGTTAAAATACAAATTTGGGGGCTGAAATCAAAATGAAACCCTTTTTTTAAAATTTTTGCACTGCAAAATCTGATCGGCGCCCCTTACTTTCCCTTTTCAGCGCCCAACCGAACAAAACTGTCTCTCCCGCTTGGGGGGGGGGCCTTTTTTTAAAAGCTAGTAAGAATTTTTTCCCATGTTCTGTTTACCACCTGAAAAAAGGGTCCCCTTTAAAAAAGTAGTTTTAAAAAAGGGGACGCAAAAATTACAGAAATTTTAAGTTAGTAAAAAATTAGAAATTGGTGGAAATTGCTCCAAATGGGTCCCGAAAAAGCCCAATCCTGGGGGCCCGGGGGGGTGCATACCTGCTTTAGGGCATATTTTTTCTCCTCTCCCAAACCAATGGGAAATAGCAAACCCAAATTTTTTTTCTTCGTAGTCCCGAGTTCCGGGGGGGTCAGGGTGAAACTTTCCCTTTTGGGGGGCAAAGTCTTTCGTTTTTAACTCAAAATTTTTTCCTCTCAAGCCCAAAATTTACATAGCCCCCCAGTTTTTTTATTTCTTGGCCTTGCAAACCCCCACAGTCTGGAAAATTCAAGGGGGTGTCACTTTCCTTTTTCGTCTTTTCACGTTTAAAAATTGAAATTTTTTTTTTCATATTTTTTTTTTTGTTCAAAAACCCACTTAACTAGAAAACCCCTTTTCCCCTTGAAAACCCCCCCCCCGTGCCCCCCCCCCCCCCGTTTTGATTTTTCCCGCTGCCCCCCCCCACCCCCTTTTATGGAAGTTTTTTTGGGGGGAAAACCCCCGGTGGGAAAAAAGTGATAGGGGTTTTTTTTTTCTTTGGGCCCGGTTTCCAAAAGTTTTTTTATTTCCAATACCAGTGTCTTGTTTTATGTCAAAAAGGGGGCCCCCGGGCAGTTGCTAACCCCCTGTTTTTTGCTTTTGGCCTTACCCCACAAATTTTTTTCCTTTTTTTTTTTTTTTGGTTAAGCCAAATTGGGGGGGAAAAGGATTATTTTTTTGCCTGTGAAATTTTTTTTTCCCCGTGACTCTTTTAGCCCTAATTGTCTTTTTACTAAGATTTTAAAACATATCCCGTTTTCCCTTTTTCGGTTTTTGGGGTTTTTAAACCCCAAGCTTCAACCCCCCTCACATGGGTTTTGGGTGTAAAAATTTAACCCGGTGTTCCCTCTTTCCCCTTTGAAATTTAAAGGGGAAAGGGATTAAACGCAATTTGAAATCCAACATTGGGAGATGGATTCCCCCAAATTTTTCGGGAACGAAATTTGAAAACAAATTATTGGCGAATTTGAAAAAAAAATTTTTTAAAAAAATTTTTTAAATTTTAATCCTCTTATTTTTTCCTTTTTTCCGAAAAAGAAAAAGTTTTGGGCCCTTAAAGTAAAAAACCCCTTCTTTTTTCCCTTTCAACTAAAGGGTTTAAAAATTTAAAAAATTTCCTTGGAAAAAAATTTGTTTAAATGTTTTTTTTTAACTCCAAAATACGATAGTACAATAGGAAATTTCTTTTGCATGCAATCCATCACATACCTTATTATTATGCAATCCTTGCAAATAAGATATATTTCTGCAATTTACCAATTTACCATGTTTCCATTTTCCTTTTTAATAGAATGGAAGATTGAATAAATTCCATCACTAACTACAAATCAGTTTAATAAATCTTGTACTATAATTACAAAAAAATGTATCAACCATTTAGGAAATAACTGGAGGATACTCTATGGAGGGTACAATACAGCAATTCAGTACTCCCTATCAATTAATTCACATTTCTTAAGGAATTGCAGCCAAATTTTGACATTGTAAGGGAGTGTGTGGTGATAGGAAATATAATTTTTAAAGGGAAAGGGCTTTTCAATGTTTTCTTTGTTTAAAAGGGTGACTTCTTAAATTTTGTAGCTTTACTGTTTTTTTACTCCCTTTTGGGGGTTTTAAAAACCTTTTGGGAAAAAAATTTTAGATTAAGGGGGACAAGATTAAAAAACTTGCAAAAAGTGGAGGGAAACCAAATTTCCCCCCAATTTGAAAAGATCTTAGAAAAGGGTATGTTAAAAAATTAAAATAGTTTTTTTCCCTTAAGGGCCAAGTAAAAGATTTTTTTTTTTTTAGCTACGATGCATAGTTGAACTCTGCTGATAGTATAATTAATTGTTTTCATTGAAGATAGGACAGTAACTAATTATCTCTTGTAAACTTGCTCCCAAAATTGGAAAACGGTGAAATTACCTCATTTAATACAATGGGCCCAAATCCCGGTTTTTTCCCTTTGGGTTTTTTTTTTCTAAATTTTAAAACTTTTCTATTTTTAAAATTAATTTTTTTGGAAAAAAAAATTTTGGGGGGTTTATACAAAGATTTTTCATTGTATTTTAGATTGTTTCATTTTAAAAGGTTGTCCAAAAAGGGACAGGTTTTCACTCGGTTTTTTAAAAAGACCCTTTTTTTTGGGTTTTAAAAACCCTCTGTAAAGAGACTGTTTGAACCCCCTTAGATTGATTTAAAATAAAAAAAAATTTGGGGCAAACAAAATTACATCGAAAATAATTTTTCCCCCGAAAATTTTTTTACATGTTTTCTTTCCCCCCCCGGTGTTCGGGGCAGAAATGAAAAATGTGGTTGTGATGGGGAAAAGCTTGAATCTACAAACCACAGACAAAAGCCGCCCCCCTACGTGCCAAAAAAGACAAAATACCAGTTGGGAAATCTGACCGGTATTTGGTCTTTGCCATGTGAACAGCCCTTAATACTGGAGTTAGAATTAAAGATATTACAAGATATTGAAGCTGTGTGAAATGCAGCAACCAGCAAGACAAGAAAGTAAGGGGAAGCTAGAAAATATTGCTTGTCGTTTAAGCAAAATTAGGCCATGTTCCAATGTGGCAGAGTTATCATGGGTTTTTGGTGCAGATTCCACAGTGTCAGTTTGCAACGCAGTACAGTCCAATACTGTCCCATAAAATTAGGCTTTGAGTGAATTTGGGGAAAAATAGAAAAAAGTTATACCCGCTTCCATTTTCCCTCACCGCTACTGCTCTGAAGCACCCCGTGAAAGAAGCACGAGCATCTCCTGTTTGTCAAGATGAAAACTCAAACGTGCAGATGAGTGATCTACTACAAAGCAGTAGTGGTGAGAGAACTGGAGGTGAGTATAACTTTTTTTTCGATCTTTTTTCCCAGCCATGCACTACTTAAAGGGGTTTTCTCACTACAAAGATTAGCTTTCAAAACAAAGGGACAGTTAAATGAAAACTTTTTCTAAATACATTGGCCAATAGATTTGACATTAGTCATGAGATAAGAGCGTTTTTTATGTGATCTGAAGTGCACACAGATTTCTATGGTTACCTGTGTACTAGACAGATGTCTGTTATCTGATTAGTTTAGAGTAGTGACTTCTGTTAACTGATTAGCTGAGAACAGGGACGTCTGGTATCTGATTAACTGAGAGCAGGGATGTCTGTTATCTGCTGCTGTGTTTATGTGTTGGATGCAGGACCCACCAGAGGATCCTCCGGACACTGGGCTGGGTTCACATGTTACATTTTATTATGTTTTCAAAACACACAAAAAAGACAATTAAAAATGCACGTGTTTTTTTTTATTTATCCAAATTTTATGTGTTCCAAATTAGAGTTGATTACAAAACCACCTGCATTAAAAAATTGCATATGTTTTGATGTGTTTTCTTTAAATGCAGGCATTTGCAATGTGCAAACTCTGCCTAACTTTATGGACAACTAATAATTGATTCATCCATGGTGCAAACAATCATTGTAGCTGATGTGTTTCAGGCGCAAACTGCCCTTAATAGTAGCATCTAGTGCAGTAGCTGTAGATGGGCCCCAATAATGAACTCCACTGGTGGGCCACAAGAGTCAACTCCATGAGCTCTGTATAATCTATAAGGGAGTTCAGATTTATTAGAGGGGGTCCTCTGTTCATTTTAATGTGAGGTAGATGTAGTGGAGATTTTTGATATTTGGGGGAATCACCCTAATTTCTGCTTATAACAAGTAATAGGAAGAATGCTATGTGTCCCAGTAAAAAATTCATGGTACTGATTTCACACATCTGACATACCCGTGTCCTACATGAAGATATTTTGAAGATATTGTTCTTATTATTAATTACACTTTTAATCTTGATTTAGTATCACACTCGAAGTGATTAGTGTTTTAGGAAGTAGTGAAAATATCAAGGAACCAAGACTTACAAAATCATAGATTTTCAAATACAGTATGTTATTGCTAGAACTGGATGTACCATGAGCCTCATTGCTCTCTGCATCCCAAAGTTTGATTAATCATCTTGTCATCCATGAAAAACTTCACACAGAGCACAATTGGGCTAAAGTTCTAAACAAAGTTTACAAAACAATGGTCCCTTGTGGATATCAACAATTTCTGTGAGAAAATCTGCAAATAATTCCAATACCAACCATGTGAATGAGATTTGTTTTTATGGAAGATGAAAGTGCATTTTCTCATCTATTTTTCAGTGTATAATGCGCCTGAATGTATAAAAGTGTTTTTTGTGCGTTCATAAATGTAGTCGACGCGCCTCGCCTATGTGTTTGATGCATTATGGAACTGAGGCGCATAAGTAATGTGAAAAAAACATGTATAAAGGCTATAGATAGGCTGGAAATAAGAGAAAAGTCATTAGAATAGCATGTCAGTGAATAGAAACTATGGTACACATCTTGCTTGGTGAACCACAGGTCCCAGCAAGACCTGTGCTGTGCTGGCTCTTGCCGTATGTAGAATAAAGGGGCTGTTTACACGGCACAGAGCAAATACCGGGAGGATTATCCGACTGGTATTTGCTCTGTTTTGGGGCCGTTTACATGGCTTCAGGGGGGCGGGTTCTCTCTGTGGTTTGCGGAGAAAAGCCCTCCCCCCATTCATTGACAGGTTCATGTTCCACCTAAAAACCGGGTGGAAGAATGAACATGTTCAATGTTTAACGGACCGCCGGCGGTTTAAAAAAACGTCCGGCAGAAAATCCGTGCAGTGGGGACCGCTACATGGATTTTCCATAGGAGTCTGTGATAAAGTTTGACAGCCGGTTGACAGACAGCTTTCAAAACTGAAAATCGTCTGTAAAACCGGCTGAAAAAACTGCCGTGGGAACATGCCTGAAGGGTGAGAGCAGCAAAAATAAATTTCAAATTTAATGTAATAAAAATTCAAAATTTAAAAATCTGAACAACATCATCAGTGGGTTATTTAATGTAAAATTAACATTAATTTTAAATACATTTTATAAGAGATATTTTAATATTTTTGTGATACTATATATTTTTATATTAACATTTTTATTAAATTTAAATAATTTAATTTTATATAGTTTGATAATTATCATAAATTACTTTTTATTATTGTACTGGAGTAAGTTGAGAAATATCGGACATTTTTTTCCCTATCAGCAAATCTAGCTCCACTTCGACTCCTCAGGCTCCGGCAGACCACATTGAAATAGGTCTGCCTGTCCGAGCAGTAATGCGCCTAGTTTTGCCGAACCACATTCATATATGTGGTGCGCCATGCCTCCAGAACGCCCCCAGAATGCCCCCTTATGTTAGGCGCATTAGAAAGTGTCGAATCTTATGAACAATGCGCCTAACACATTCGTTGGCTGCATTAGACATCGCAGACTGCTCACTTTGGTGCATGTTACGCCAGAAGAGGGTGATAAACTCAATCATACATGTCTCCCCATGTGTGACACCAGCTTTAAACAGATGTAAACTTTTGTTCCAAAAGTATTGAGTGCATCTCTCAGAAATAATACAGAATATGCATCTAGATCCTTTTTTGCAGCATGCATTTAAAAATTGACGTCTAGAGGACACAAACTCCTTTCACCGTTTTGAATTTAGTCTTGGGCTTCCAAGGTTTCCTCAAAGCTTCCTGAAAATGCTTCTGTTTAAATCTAGTGGAACCTACAGCCAAGAACAAAAAAAGTCGTAGCAGCAGACAGTTGGGGAAACAGTAAAAAAGTGAAATAGTTCTCCTGCGATTAAGTATAAACATTCAATTTGCCGTATGTTTATTGGGTATCAATGCGCACAAATAAAAAGGAGAAGAACATTATGGCATTGCTGATAAACATCTTTAGCTGGAAGCAATTCTGTTGGTTTACAATTGCAGTGAATATTTATTGGGCTTTTGGTTGATATACAAACTGACAGGTATGTGCTCTGCTTAGACAACATCAGCAAGGATAAAGTCAGCTCTTGTCACCGCTCAAACAGATAGAACTGCCTCCGCAACACGTTAATACACGATTTCCTCCTCATTTCCTTAAGCTCTTTCAAAGAGTTTTTCAATCACATTTGAGCCTTTACAAGAGTTCCGCAAATCTAAATTAAAAAATAAAATAAAATAATCAAGACTGGTTGCTGGTTTATAAGCCTGAGGGGAGATTAGCCATATTCAATTGCTCTAATTGTCTGCTGCAACTAAATATGTGGCAGGTCGCCAGCCTTTGCAGTTCTCTTTATGAGCCAAGCATGACTTAAGACCTTAAAATGATTTTCCTTTTAATTAAAAAAGCTAAAACAGCTAGTTACATACTGTACATAAAACAGCAATAA
>JAODAL010046286.1:0-31085 GCA_025379985.1 Phyllomedusa bahiana | reverse complement strand
ATCACCCAATCAGCTCTTTTCTGCATTTTTACTGTATTTTGAACGTCCGCCTTTGATTCTGATTGGTCAATAGTTCTCCATAGGTTTTAATGGTTCCTGTGCTTCTTATTCTGATTGGCTGGTTTCTGACGACAATGGAATAGCTTTCAGAATTTGAATTACTGTATTTCCCGGAAATTTTCCCAATATCTAATATTTGATTTGCCCCCGTTCTAGTTTTTTGGGAAAAAGTGATTTTTTTTAATGTAGTTTTTATTTTGAGGTTTGAGCTCTTTTTCTGAGAATTTTTTCTGCCTTTATAAATGCGATTTTTTTAATCTTTACTCCATGCTGCACGGGTGAGCCCCAAGATTCCTTTTGCGATCTTCTATGCTTCCTCTCATGTTCCATTCTCGCTTCACTTCGCCACTGCCGAAGCATTTAGACCAAAATAAACTAGATCTGCCTGTCGGAGCTGCCGAGCGCTGCAATGCGCCGCACTTTGCCGACTCGCGATCGTACATGCCTCGGAGTTTTCGAGCGTGCCGCGTCCCGCCCCGGAACGCCAACATCGCGCCCATTGCCCGCCCCTTCATGTGGGGCGCAGCTGAAAGTGGCAAACGCTGCGCCTAACACTGCATCCCTGCGTCCGACAGGGGGAATCGGGCCGGGAGGCGCAGGTTACTCCAAAAAACAGGCGAAAAGCCCATTCATACATGTTGCCCTTAGTCCCTATACATTGTTATATTATTACACTCTTTTAGTGAATTCACCATGACAAAGTTCATCTGGCAGAAAGTTCCACAGTCTTACTGCCCTTGCAGTAAAGAATCCCTTTCTATGTTTATGTAGAAACTTTGGGTGACATGTATTAACGGGGCTGTGGCAGAGGTCTGGCATCTTTTTAGCCAAAAAACGAGCGCAGCCTTGTTTGCTTTATTTTTAATCAGGCGCACTCCAATATCAGGCGCGTTACAGTGCACCCGCGGCACTTTGTAATGCGCGATCGGGGGGCGTGCTGGAGGCGTGTCGCACTACATCCGTATGAAGCTTATGTCTTTTTTATGGCAAATCCAGGAGCATTACTGCAGGAACAGGTAGAGCACTTGAAAAGAATTGGCGCTTTGTAGCTCGAAAGCACTAAATTTATGACTTGCAGTAGAACAGGTTCATAGATTCAGGCACATTCTACGCTACAAATACGTGCAAAAAACATGGCATCTGGGCACCAAAAATCATTGTCTCCCTTTATTTCTTCTAGATGCAGGGGAAGCCCCCTTGTTCTGGAGACAGTCCTGGGTATAAGTAGATTATGGGAGTGAGCTCTATGTTGACCATTGGTCAAGTTCAGAGTGGAGCATAGAAAGCCTCGACATAGGGTCCCCAGACATAGTGAGCCCCTGGTAAAGGTAGACTTTTAAGAATAGCAGGCATAGGGCTGCTTTTCAGGGAGAAAGGCAGAGAAGCATAGCAGAAAACAAGAGACATGTGATTTATGTGCAGTTATCTACAGTAACTGGTGAATGGGCCCTAAGAATTAATTCCACTGGTGGGCCCAAGGCATCCTAGTCCAACACTGCCCATAATATATTTATATTAGTTTTAGCTTTGTGGTAACAAGCAATGACTATGAACTACTAAACATATAATACTTTTGAAAGATGAATAATAATAATTGAATGGACTGTGTATTTCAGTGACTGTTTGTCTGTTTTGTTATTGGTTGCCAAAGGGTTTTTGCAGTAGGATTGCAGAAATCCATGACCCCTGTCTCCTTGCTCTGCAAACAATGCCAGATTCAAAGACATCTGTTCCCTTTCAGTGTGTCGCAGCAGAGATACTTGTAACTACAATTCTACATCTATGTATAGCTTCAGTAGGTCTCTGGCCTTACATTTCCTGTCTTTATCCGTGCGTTTCGCACACAATTTTCACTCCATTTCCCTTATTTCACATCTTTCTGTATCCCACGTTGTGTGATACTGTTTAACATCCATCTCTCCATCCCCTCCTATCCACCTTCTCATTTTCTCTCTCCCCTTCACTTTGTTCCTCAGCTGTGTAATTTGTATCATTCTGAATAGTGTTAATTGCGACAGCAACATGTCTCTGTGCCCTAAGATAGAAGGGGGAAATGTGAGGGGGGAGTTACAGCTGAGTCAACAATCCCTCCCCCACCAGACACACACTGAAATTATGCATTTCATTTACATAATCATTCTTTTCCTGGTCATTCCCTGGTTCTAAGTGCTACATTGCTCTTTGAAATTTTCAACACATTTGAATGTCATGTTTAATGACACATGTTACTGCTAAACATCACTAAGTGTTTATTGTATGCCAGTCTTTCAAAGCTTAAACACATTCATCACATCTTCTAACTACTTTGCCTACTCAGGGTTTCATTTATTGTTTATGAAATACCTCACATGGTGAAATGAACAAATATGTTTAGCATGTAGGAAAAGGGGTTTGAACATTAACAAATCAAAAAAAAATCAGGGGTAATGCCTAGGGTCCTAAAATATCCTTGGGCACGGGCCTATGTGTTATATTTTGCTCCGTATGTCTGGGTACACATAGCATTTTTTACAGCACATTGTGAACTTTTTCATGTATTTTAATGAAAAAGCATGTTCCTGTCACTAATTTTACACGTATTCCACATCGATACTGTACATCACCTCTGCAGTATACTGTATTATGAAATCAGTACTGATAAATTAATATCCTCAAAAGCACTCCTCTATGTAATACGTTAATAGTGCTAAAAAAATAGTCATACAGTTAACAAATATTACCTATACATGGAGAAAATATACCATACATATCGTATCACAGGATACCAGGACCATCAAAGCCAATTATACCACTATATAAGGACCAAATACTGTATATACTCGAGTATAAGCCGACTTTTTCAGCACATTTTATGCTGAAAAAGCCTCCCTTGGCTTATATTCAAGTGTATATGTTATACAAGTTCTATGTATCCAAAGTTCAAGTCACCTCACCCAAAAGTGCTGTCTCTTCCAGGACCTGTGATAATGTCACACGGAGGGGGGGGGGGGGGGGGTCAAGTCACTGCTGTGTGCTTCCAGGACCTGTGATGATGTCACACGGAGGAGAGGAGTCATGTGATATTGCTCAGTGTATGTAGGATTCTGCTGTGCTGGTTGTGATCACTGCTCTATGAGCTGAAGCCGAACTGTTTGTGTGTTATGTGTGCCTGCAGCAGAGCCCTGCGTATGTCACATCCTTTTGTGTGTAATGTGCATGTAGCTGAGCTGTGTGTGTTATATGTGCCTTCAGCAGAGCTGTGTGTAATGTGCTTGTAGCAGAGCCCTATGTGTGTAATGTGCATGTAGCTGGGCTGTATGTGTGTAATGTGCACGTAGCTGAGCTGTGTGTAATGTGCCTGCAACAGAGTTGTGTGTAATGTGCATGTAGCAGAGCTTTTTGTGTGTGTAATGTTGCTAATTACTGGGGACAATCATTTCATACATGGTGGCACCAAGTCCTCTAGTTGCTGGTCTTTGCAATGGCTGTCTGTGCTGGTTAATGAAGGGGCATCACTTACTTGATGCATTTCCTACCCTAGGTTTATACTAGGGTAGGAAATACAATTTTTTTGTGGTAAAATTAGGTGCCTCGGCTTACATTCGGGTCAGCTTATACTCGAGTATATATGGTAATACTGCCAGACTATAAACACATGACTACCAGATATACACAGGTGCTTTGCAGACATCTTCTCTTCTCTTCCCCCTTTTTTTATCTTTCGACCAAGAGCGCCATGACAACTTTTATCTTCTATGACTAGTCTCTGAAGAATAAGCCACACAAACAATTT
Source organism: Phyllomedusa bahiana (assembly GCA_025379985.1). Lineage (NCBI taxonomy): Eukaryota > Metazoa > Chordata > Amphibia > Anura > Hylidae > Phyllomedusa > Phyllomedusa bahiana. Next base: position 27,253 of record JAODAL010046286.1, on the reverse strand, counting down.
AGGGTAAGTTCACCCGACATATTACAGACATATAGCCTCAAGTACTGTGTGCGGTGCTGTACGCCTGCAATAAGGCTATTTCTTCAGAAGTAGAAGTTCTGAATCACCCCCACTGACATTCACTTTCCAGCGCCAGGAAGAAGTGACATGTATTTGTGGGGCGTACTTAGGGCGTATTGCAGTGCAATTACACGCCAAAATACGCCTCGCAAATACGCCTTGTGAACATACCCCTAGAATCCTCACTTTTCCAGCAACTTTCTACTTGTTCCTCACCTTTGTACAAACTCCCCATGGGGTGATAGGTGGGGGTTGTATATTGTGTTGGCACCTGACCACATAAAACAATGCTTGGAGGGAGGGGCAGAGAAGAGCTACAGGCTTTACCTTATACAGTGGGGAAAAAAAGTATTTAGTCAGCCACCAATTGTGCAAGTTTTCCCACTTAAAAAGAAGAGAGAGGCCTGTAATTGACATCATAGGTAGACCTCAACTATGAGAGCCAAAATGGGAAAACAAATCCAGAAAATCACATTGTCTGAATTGGAAAGAATTTATTTGAAAATTATGGTGAAAAATAAGTATTTGGTCAAAAACAAAAGTTCATCTCAATACTTTGTTATATATCCTTTGTTGGCAATGACAGAGGTCAAACATTTTCTGTAAGTCTAGGGGGTTAAACAACTGGGACTGGAATCTGAGCTAGCTCAGATCCCAGCTATTTCGTAAGGAGCACGGCTGTACATTACATTTTAGTCATCTCTCATTGCAGATGGTGTATGCACAGCTTGTGCCATTTGAGCACTGTAAATGTATAGTGCCCAAGAGACTTGCCAACTCTTCCCATTTTTCTGAGAATCTTCCATATGTTTCAGGATGGTTGGCAAATATGATATTGTAGCCTTTGCATATAGGGATGAGCTCATCTGTAGTGTAAATAAAAAAAGCTAAAAAAATAATTTAGGTGTATATTGAACATATTACAGATAACTTCATACAATATATTAAAGGTATAGATATGTTGAGTTTTAAAAGCATATATAATATATAACTACCACAATTTGAACCCCTTATTATGGAATCATACAGTTAAATCAGAAACTCCATTCTTTGTTGTAGAAAAACATTAAACACAGAAGGGATTATTGAGCATATGAATCACAAAAGCAGTCATACCGACACAGTAAAAAGTGATCCCTTTCATTCACAATAGGGAATTTGTAATCTCATGTATAATGAACAGACTGTAGCATGTAAAGAACTACATCTGCAGTTTCTTATTCCACTTGCTAGGTTAGGATTATTATGTATATGATTTTCATTATATAGACACGTAACTCACCTTTATCTTTAAACTATAATACTTCTGAATGACAGAAACAGGTCAGTGATGATTAATGTGAATGCCTATTCTGTCCCTTTTGCAACTACGTTTCTTTCTCCATTAAGTCTTTGGAATATATGACTTGTTACAATACCATAATTCAGCAGACACTTGTAACAACATAGAAAACAAAGCATAAAGCAATAAAAAATGTAGAGAGAGAACAAACTATAGTGGTAAATTATTTCTACTCTGAGTGGCTCCCAGTTATAAGTGGTGTACACCAAGGTCCAGTGCTGGGTCTGCTTTTGTTAATTTAGTTATTAATGATTTAGAGAATGGGATTATTAGCACTTTTTTGCAGATGACACCAAGCTTTGTAGTGTAGTGCAATCAATGAAAGAAGTGCAGAAATTGCAAGCAGCCTTGGCATTTGGACAGTGTTCGGGCATCCACTAGCCAATTGAGTTTCAATGTGGATAAATGAAAAGTTCTTCATCTGGGAACTAATGATTTGCACGTATCATATGTCCTTTGGGGATTAAAAATTGGAGAATCACTTTTATGTAACCATCTGGGTTTACTTGTAAATCAGAAACTTAACAGCATGCAATATCAATCAGCTGTCTCTGAGGGAAACAGGAGTTGTAATGTATTAGAAGAGGCATGAACTCTTGGGAAGGGAACATAATATTACTTCTATACAAAGGATTGGTGTGGCCTCATCTGGAATGTGCAGTTCAGCAATGTGAATGTTCAAGAATGTGCAGTTCTATGGGCAAACAGAACTTAGTATTTAGGTATAGAAACCTTTATTTACAATTACAGAGGTCAAACATTTCCTGTAGTTCTTGACCAAGTTTGCACACACTTCAGCAGGGATTTTGGCCCACTCCTCCATATAGATCTTCTCCACATCTTTCAGGTTTCAGGGCTGTCGCTGGGCTGCATTGAGTTTCAGCTCTCTCCAAAGATTCATGATTGGATTCAGGTCTGGAGACTGGCTGGCCACTTCAGGATCTTGAAAGGCTTCTTACGGAGCCACTCCTTAATTGCCCTGGCTGTGTGTTTCCGGGTCATTGTCAGGAGTGCCAACACAAAAGTGAAAATAAATGCTTTTTTATTGATATGCATTATAAATACATTGGAAACAAATCAAATGGGTGGATTTGTTTCCAATTTCTCAGTGTATTTTTAATGCATATCAATAAAATGTATTTATTTTTATTCTTGTGTTGCCACTCCTTTTATTATATAGGCCAATAGTCAAATAAAACAGTGTAAATGCACATGGATCAGTAACTAGCATTGTTACAAAATTTCCCTTTAACCACTTCCGAACATTTGACCCTCCAGGTTTTCCATCACTAGGACTCAGTACCCACAGTATATGAGTAGGAATAATAATCCTCTTTTTCTTATTGGTAGTTTACTAATGTATACCTTATAATCATATTTCTCTTGCTAGAATGAATGTCAGTATCGAGCACTGACTTCCTGGTAAGCCTGTGGTAGGCTTATGCTTACTCTTAGGCAATGTTCACATGGCTTATTTTGGGACGGATTTCAGCCCATAATTTGCGCTGTACTGCGCGAATTACGGGTTGAAATACATCCCAGTCATTACGGTAATCCACAGTTCTCATAGAAAACTATGGATTCTGTCTCCTCTCCCCACTCGCGAAATAAAGTGAGCGGGGAGAAAGTGACATGTCAATTATTAATGGCGGTATACGCGCCATGGATAATGAATGTCTATGGGGCCGGCGAGCTGCCTGCCCCCGCGCTGCTGAGCACACGGCGTAATTGCGGGCGAAATCCATCCCACAATTACGCCGTGAATAAGCCGTGTGAACTCGGCCTTTGCAGTCAAACTGAGAATGCAGAGCTACAGATATGGAGGGATGGACCAACAGCCTGCATCAATGATGAGTCAGAAGATGTGTCAAAGGCTACCTCAGACTCCCTGTAGACACTGATGGAAAGCTGCACGTCATAGCTAGAGATGGGCGAATTGATTCTAACGAAGTGGAATTCGTTTAGAATTTCAGGAAAACCGGTTCTGAACAAAGTCGAAGTTTGGGGTACTTCGGGTGAACGAAGTGTGCTTTTGATTGATAAAATGGCTGCGAGCATATGGCGTTACATGGGGCGAAGCACGCTGGAAGGAAGATGGGCATAGCCTGCATGACATGTGCAGAGATGAAGCCAATCAGAGACCGGCGGGATTCTGTGACGTCAACGCACTATATAAGTCCAGGTGCGACGCTGGGAGCTCACACTCCTCTCACTGTACTGATCAGGGAAGGTGCTGCTGCAGCTGATTGTGATAGCTCTTACTGAAGAACTGATTTTTATACAGCGATTTTGGGGAGGTGTCACAGCATGTCTCAGAGACTGCTTCTCTTAATGTTCTATTTCTGATTTTTTGGGGTATTGGATCTGAAGTCCAGTGTGCGTCCACTGCAGCTGCATATACATTTTAATGCAATCTGCTCACAGCACATTGAATATCCAAGGGGCATCTAAGCAGGTCCTGTTGTATTCATTTAAAGAAACAGCGTTTTTACAATACAAATACCACTTCATTTTTGGCTGCTCAATTCTTTTGCGCAATATACATCCAGGGGTTAAGTAAGCGTTGTTTTTCTGCTGTGGTGACTCCAAGAAACCGTCTTTTTCACCGCCAAAAATAAAATTTTTCTGTATCCTATTTCACAAGCGAAGGTTAATTACAATTTTTTCTCTTGTGGTGTAGGTAGAAAAACGTCATTGTAACACGCTACAAAGTCGCTGTTTGTGGTTGCTCATTGTTTGGCGCAATTTACATCCAGGGGTTAATTAAGCGTTGTTTTTCTGCTGTGGTGACTCCAAGAAACCATCTTTTTCACCGCCAAAAATACAATTTTCCTGTAGCATAATTCACAAGCGAAGGTTAATTACAATTTTTTCTATTGGTGTGTAGCGTAGAAAACAAGCCATTGTAACACGCTACAGAGCTCGTAGTTTGTGGTTGCGCAATTGTTTGGCGCAATTTACATCCAGGGGTTTATTATAGCGTTGTTTTTCTGCTGTCGTGACAAAAAGAAACCGTCTTTTTCACCGCCAAAAATTACAATTTTCCTGTAGCATTATTCACAAGCAAAGGTTAATTACAATTTCTTCTCTTGTTGTGTAGCGTAGAAAACACGGCATTGTAACACGCTACAAAGCTCGTAGTTTGTGGTTGCTCAATTGTTTGGCGCAATTTACATCCAGGGGTTAATTAAGCGTTGTTTTTCTGCTGTGGTGACAAAAATAAACCGTCTTTTTCACCGCCAAAAATTACAATTTTCCTGTAGCATAATTCACAAGCGAAGGTTGATTACAAGTTTTACTCTTGTTGTGTAGCGTAGAAAACACGACATTGTAACACGCTACAAAGCTCATATTTTGTGGTTGCTCAATTGTTTGCCGCAATTTAAATCCAGGGGTTAATTAAGCGTTGTTCTGCAGTTGTACTCAGTAAAAGAAACTTTGTTTTTCACCGACACAGAAGAAATTCTGTAGCATAATTCATATCCAAAGGTTAATTATGCCTGTTTGTGCTTTTATATTCAGTAAAATACACAGAGTTTTTAAACGGCACATACAAGTCAATTTTTTCTTGCCCATGTGTGGAGCGCACTGTATATCCAAGGGTTACCAGCTTGTTATGGGTTCATTTGGAGTCAAATACAGGGTGTGTATTTATCTATACAGATATCTTCATCAAACAGTGTCTGTACATTTTAGAACAAACAGTATGTCAGACAGAGAGGTGGCAGGCTCTTCACCTGTGAGTGGCAGAGGCAACAGTCGCAGCACAGCAAGGGGACATCGCAGCAGGGGTCACTCGGTGAGGCCACAACTGCCGCTGTCATCTAGCAGCCGTGTACTGACTAGCAACCCAATGGTTCTTGATTGGATGACAAGGTCATCCACTTCCTCCCAGATGACATCTGACAACCCCAGCCAAGAGTCGGTGGGAACGTCAGACACAACCCTTAGTTGGCATGGCCCGGGAGCGGGTCAGCGGCCCTCACCTGTCCTCAACCCGCCTCTGTCCCATCCGGTTCCCTCAGCCAGAAATATACTATGTGGTCTGGGCTCAGTGCCACTATATTGCGAGGATGAACAAATTGAGGAGGGCAGTTAGCAGCTACTTGGCAGCGATGAAATGGGGCCAATATCCCCTGCTTCTTGCAGTAGGCGGCAAACTATAGATGTTAAGAGTGGCATGGGAGGTCCTGTTGTGAGGGTCAGCCTCTGCATACCAAGACCGGTGATGAGGACAGCAGTGACGATGAAACACAAATAGATGATGATGTAGCCGACCGCACTTGGGAGCGGGTGAGGCAAGGGCTTATCATCGTCATGGAGAAGAGGGGTCAGCTTGCGCGTCAGGCAGCGGCGCAGCCATCAAGTGGTAGTGTGGCCGGTGGTCAGCAGGATAGCAGCAGTGTGAGATCTGGAGCCAAGCGGCCACGGGGTAAAAAACCCGCTTCGCAGGTCCAAGACAGTAGCGGCACAGGGGCTCAGCGAGGCAGCGGTGGCAGTAGTCACTCAGTGCGGAGCGTTGGCACAACGGCCCTGCGTCAACACATGCAGCGTCACCATCCGGTGGCCTGGGAGAAACGTGGCTCAGATGTGGTGTTCCATCCTGCCGCCGCAGCAACAGCAGTAGCAGCAGCGCCCAGTGGCACGCATGCCATTGCAGCCAGTAAAGGCTCCACCACCTCTGCAGAAAGGAGCTGTTTCTCTTTGACATCATCTCCGGTCCAGATGCTCCTGCTCCTCGCTACTCATGGCGCAGTCGTTCAGCGAGGCGATTGCAAAGAGAAACAGTATGCGTCCAACCATTCTAAGGTGCAGCAGCTGACCGTGCTCCTGTCCAAGTTGTTGGTACTGCAGTCCCTCCCATTCCCAATGGTGGACTCTGCCCCGTTCAGAGAACTAATGGCTTGTGCCGAGCCGAGATGGAGATTTCCAAGCCGTAATTTCTTTTCCAAAAGGCAGTACCAGCACTTCATAAATATGTAGAACAGAAGGTGGGCCAGTCTTTGAGCTTATCCCTTTGTTCCAAGGTGCACGGCAGCGCAGACGTCTGGAGCTGTACCTACGGTCAGGGTCAGTACATGTCCTTTACGGCCCCCACTGGGTGAATGTGTTTCCCGGGCCCCAGGCACACCAACAATTTGGGGACAGGAGACGCCGCTTTCTCTTCCCCACATTGTCAAACTGCAGCTCCTGCGCCAATGTCGCCTCCTCCTCCACCACACCCATCTCAGCCTCCACAAGTACTGCTCTATAATCCCACATGTTTAGGGCACAGCGGTGTCACGCATTTTCTACACCTGGCTTGCCTCGGCGACGAAGTCAAAATAGGGAGGAACTGCTCCGCGTCATGCGCAAGAAATCGATGTGTGGCTTTTCGCGCCAAACTGCAAATCGGAACCATGGTGACGGTTTAATGGGAGTAACATGGTGTCCGCGCTGCACCGAGGAGGGAGGGGCCCATGCGCCCTGCATGGTGCACGTGTTCAATTTGGGTTTGGTGAAAAGGTTTCCCTGAAGTCTTCCACTGATCTTCAGAAGATTCTGAAAATGGCCAGGAAACTGTGCATGCACTTCATCATTCCTACAAAGCAGGAACCCCCTCCTTGAGCGGCAAAAACGGCCCTCCCAAAACACTCTGATATGCGATGTTTCCACCCTTTGGGGAATTCCAGCTGCACATGTTGGACCGATGTATGAACAGGGAAAGGCCATTAACGATTTTTTGATGATCCAGGCGGACAGGGAGTACTCCCCTGTGAAAACTTTGATGTCAGCAAGTGGCGCTATGCGTGACACCTCCCGTTTTTTTGAGGCCATTCGAGGGGCCACGTTATTTGTCAGTCGCCAGGACTAGGGGATGAATAACGTCATTCCACTGCTTGATGCCCTGGAAAGATGCTGAAAAATCTGTGTGGGCAGGGGACTGAAGACCTGGCGACTACATCTCGTGGCCACATGAGTCCAGTGGGGACTGAAAATGGAGGAGGTGGAGGAGGAGGAGGACATTGGAGCAGAAGCATTTGTCTGGTAAAAGGGAGTGGTTTTTTTACCCAGGTGAAAGAGAGGAGGAGCAGGAGCAGCTGGGGAGGTAAAATGGAGATGAGGAAGACGAGGCAGATGACCCGCAAGCACGTGGCAGTATACAGTGGAGATGGAGGCAGGGACCCCCTGGGAAAGGTCACTTGTGCAGATGGCCCGCAGCATGCTGATTTGCCTGGCTAGTGACAGCGAATAGTCAGCATCTGGCAGAGGGATGGACTTCTGGTTTCCCCAAACCCTATTGGACCCTCGCTAACCGGTCCAAAATGGGAGCCTTTTTCCAGCTATTGAGAGGGAGGACAAACTCAAATTCTTATAGGGAAATCCTCCGTAGTCAGTTGGCCGCTGCCTATGTGCGGCAGTGTCCCTCCTCTGACAGGTCTTACCGGGGGGTTCTTCAGTGCTCATGTACTACTGCCGCGGCTGCTGGGGGAAGGTGGAGGGGGGGGTAGGAGCAGTACCAGCTCCATCAGCAGCAACCCAAGTCTGGAGTTCACTGATGAGCAGCTTCCTTCACCCGCCCTAGTGAGGAGGGCAGTCGCCAGCAGGCAGCAGCAGCAAAAACCTGGAGCAGACCCTGAACCACAGGTGGTGGCCTACTAAAAGATCCGTGGATTTAACTGGGCAGCCAAACGGGATGTGTTGGCGCAACTTGTCGAGTTTGCAGTGGAGAAGCTGTCCTCCCCGGCCAGTAGTGTGGCATCAGAGCGGGTGTTCAGTGTGGCGGGGGCCATCGTTACCCAAGGAGAAGCCGCTTGTCCACGGGAAATATGGAACGACTGACCTTTGTCAAGATGAATCAGGCGTGGATCGGCCAGGATTTCCACACCAAATGCCTTAGGCATCAGAACATCAGCCATGAGCCTCCCCAAACTGTGAGAAATGAGTCTGGGTTAAATTTACCTGCCTCACCCATATTCTGATTGCCGCCACCCGCCTGATGCCACACATCTACTGACTTTTTTCTCCATCTGCCACCAAACCATCTTACCAGGGATGGTATTGCCACCCACCTCCACACTCTGTCATTGTGCCACTGTCTGACCCCATGCTGCTGTTGTTTGCTGGTGCCATGACATTTCCCCACTGTGTCATTGTGCCCCTCTCTGACCTCATGCTGTTGCTCCCGCCACCCTCACCTCCACTCTCTGTCATTGTGCCACTCTGTGTCCTACTCCAGTTTTTTCCACCTCCAGAAAGTATTGTGCCCCTGTCTGACCTCATGCTGCTGCTGTGGCTGTGCCGTGACCTAGACACTGTGTCATTGTGCCACTCTGTGGCCTATTTCTGTTTTTGCCACCTCCGAATGTCATTGTGCACTGTCTGACCTCATGCTGCTGCTGTGGTTGCTTTTCGTGACCTAAACCATCGTCATTGTGCCACTGTCTGACCCCATGTGCTGCCGCAATCACCCCCCACTGTTGTCATTGTGCCACTCTGTGGCCTAATACTGTTTTGCCCCCTCCAGAATGTCATTGTGCCCCTTTTCTGACTCATGCTGCTGCTGTGAAACCCACACACTGTGTCATTTTTGGGGCCCCTGTCTGACCCCATGCTGCTGCTTTGGATTGTGCCGTGAACTACACACTCTGTCATTGTGCCACTGTCTGACCTCATGCTGCTGCTGTGGCTGCTGCCGTGACCTACACACTGTGTCATTGTCCCACTCTGTGGCCTACTCTGTTTTTTGCCCACCTCAAGAATGTTCTTTTTGCATCTGTCCTGACCCTCATGCTGCTGTGTGGCTGCTTGCCAGTGACCTACACACTGTGTCATTGTGCCACTGTCTGACCTCATGCTGCGTGTGGCTGCTGCCGTGGGCCTAACACTCTGTCATTGTGCCACTGTTGAAAATCATGCTTTTTGCCGCCGTTACCTCCACTCTCTGTCATTGTGCCACCTTGTGGCCCACTACTGTTTTGCCACTCCAGAATGTCATTGTGCCACTGTCTGACCTCATGTTGCTGCTGTGGCTGCTGCCGTGCCTAACACTGTGTCATTGTGCCCACTGTCTGACCTCATGCTGCTGCTGTGGCTGCTGCCCTGAACTACACACTCTGTCATTGTGCCACTGTCTGACCTCATGCTGTGTGTGGCTGCTACCGTGACCTACACACTGTGTCAATGTCCACTCTGTGGCCCACTCCTGTTTTTGCCACCTCCAGAATGTCATTGTGCCACTGTCTGGGCCTCATGCTGCTGCTGTGGGCTTTCTGCGTGACCTACACACTTGTCATTGTGCCACTGTCTGACCCCATGCTGTGCTGTGGCAGCTACTGTGCCCCACACCCTGTGTCAATGTCGCACTCTGTGGCCTACTCCTGTTTTTGCCACCTCCAGAATGTCATTATGCCACTGTCTGACCTCATGCTCCTGCTGTGGCTGATGCCGTAACCTCCACACTGTGTCATTGTGCCACTCTGTGGCCTATCTGTTTTTGCCTCCCCCAGAATGTCATTTTTGCCACTCTCTGACTCATGCTGCTGTGGCTGCCGCCGTCACCTCCCCACTCTGTCACTGATGTTACCACCTTAGCCCTCAGCTTGTTTTTTTCCAGCTGTCGCTGGCATGACTTTATCAGGCAACATTCCTGCTTCAGTTTTTTGGTCAGTTTTGCCCTCTTAAGTGCACAGGGAATTTTATAGTTGTCACGGTCCGTGCCATGTTCGTGTCATTACGCTGCGGCCTCTGCTGCGAACCGCAGTCGTGCCTATGTTCCAATCACAGATCTGGTTCCTGTTGCAGTGTCACTGTGAGCGCTCCTGTTGCCGCTGCTTACTCACCCGTGGTTGCTGGGGCGGCTTTCTTTGCTGGCCATGCTGCTCCTCCATTTGGTGCTGCTTGTTTGCTCTATAGAGGGCGGCGGCCCCATCTTTCCCCTTTCCCTTTTTTCCCCCAGTGTGCAGCGGGGTTGGGCTTCTCTGCCATTTCCCCTTCCCCCTGTGGGTTTATAAGCCTGTTTCCTCACATCCCTGCTGATCCTTGTAGTGTCATGTTGTCTCTTGGTGTAGGTGTTGTTCCCGTGTATTGTCTTCTTGTTGATGTCCTTTTTGGTATCTCTATGTTTGGTTAGTCTCCATGTTGTTTTCCATGTGTCTGTCTGCACCTTTGTCTGTGAGCTTCTTTGCCATGTTATGCCTTAGTTCCTAGCTTGTTTTCTGCTGTCCCTGTTTCCAAAGTCTGTGAGTTTCCCTTTCCTTGTTCTTGCCTGTGTTTGTGCCCTGGTCATGCCTTGGTTTCTTGCCCGAGTTTAGATTAAGACACTGCATATGTTCTTGGTGTTTCAGTCTGTCTTTTTTTATTGTTTTCCCCTTTTCCTTTTGCTTATCCTCCTGTTTGGCAGCTGTTTTTTCCTGTCTGTGTTTGTCCCTGCACATATTTACTTCTTGTCTGCTTGATCTCTGTTCCTATTCTGTTGGTGCCTAGCCTTGGAACTTCTGGCCGTCCTGGTCAGCTGCCGCTGCCGGGGACTGCTCTGGGTTGGCGCCTGGTGGCAGTTGGGGTCAGTCAACCTTACCACCAAAGGCTCTGTGAAGATGCCCATGCCCGATGGCCACTTGGTTACGCCCCCTCGGAGCAAGCCCGGCAGTGGTACAGTGGGTCCACTACCCGCTTTACCCGCTCATCCGTTACAATAGTGAAGCGATTCTAAGAGCGGCGGCAGTCATGTGCGTGTCATACTAAAACACAACATTGTATGAAACCCAAACCAAACTCCCTGCATTTTAAGCATGGCACAACGTTCTACAGCACCCTGCAGGCTCTGTGCAGCCTGGAAATAGCTGTTTTTAACGTGATTCGTCCCGAAGTAATTCGGAGCGAAGTTATTTTTTGTCGGGAAATTCGGCGAAGTGAACGAACCGAATTTCGGGAAATTCGCCCATCTCTAGTCATAGCTCTATACTAATGGAGCGCAGCAAAAAAGCATAATGCTAGAAAAATAAATAGGGAGTAACTTTTTGATACTTTTACCTATCCATGTGATTGGATGAATCTTTTCTCGTGACACATCGTCCTTTTAAGTTAGTACAAAATTTGGGTTCTAACAGCTTATTTGTGAAAAATATCAAAATGTTGTGAAAATGTTGAAAAATCAAAGTTCAAAAATTTCTGCGTGTAAGACAGATAGTTATACCACACAAAATAGTTCACAACTATCCTCTACCATATGTCTACTTTACCTTGACATCATTTTTTAAATAGCTTTTTATTTTTTTTACGACATTTGGAGCCTACATACAATTTAGTAGCAATTTTTAACATGTTCAAGGACCAGTCGAGTTTTGACGTGGCTGTGAGGGGCCTGTATGTTAGATACCCCCGTAAATGACTCCATCTAAAAAAAACTGCACCCTTTAAACTATTCAAAACAGTGTGTAGGAAGTTTACAAACCCTTTGTGGGTTTCACAGAAATTATAGCAAAGTGGAGGTGAAATTTCAAAACTTCACTTTTTTTTTGCAGATTTAACATTTTTATACATTATTTAATGAACACAGTAGATAATAACAGGAAATGCAACTCAATATTGGGTCCATGTGTGGCCCTAGTGTGCTGTTTGACTCAACCACAAACCCCAGAGTAGGAGAGCACATACTGAATTTTGGGGTCTCATTTTCATTAGGATATTTTTTATTGCAATTTTAGCTGAAAATGTTTCATTTTTACATGGAATCCTGGAAAAAAGCACTCCAAAACTTATTACACAAATTCTTCCAAATTCAGCTATAGCCTATGTGTGGGTGCAAACTGCTGTTTGGGTGCACAGCAGGGTGTTCAAGGAAGGGAGCGGTATTTGGCTTTTAGGAATGTATTATGCATTTTGGACTCACAGGTGTTCCATAGTTTTTTAGCACTGGGCCATGAAAAAGGAAGAAAAACAGCCATCTCACCGTTTTTTGGGGTTCATTTTTACAGTGTTCACTGTGTGGTATAAATTACATAATAACTTTACTATTCTGGTTAATACAATTACAACAATATCAATTTTACATAGTTTATGTTTTGCTACATGAACATTATAGAAATCGTCCTATTCTGACAGCAATAACTTTTTTTCTGTATATGGAGCTTTATAAGGGCTTGTTTTTTGCGGGATGAGTAGACTTTTTCATTGGTACCATTATGGGGTTCTCAGGACATTTTGATTGCTTCTTACCAAGGTTTTTGTGGGCTGCGATTTTAATTTATTTTAGCGGTCACAGTGTGGCTTAAATGACATGTTAACTTTACTCAGCAGGTCCATATGACTACAGCAATAACAAGTTTGCATGTTTTACTGCTTTTACACAACAGAAACACTTTTAAATAAAAAAGAAAACAAGTTTTTGCATCCCCAATAAGAGACATAACTTTATTTTTTAGTTTATGGAGCTGTGTAGGACTTGTTTTTTGCAGGTTGAGTTGAAGTTTTTATTGGTATAATTCTTTTGGTACATGACTATTTGATCTCCTTTTAATGTTCTTGGGGAGTCAGGATGAAGAAAATAATGCTACTGTTTTTTATTTTTTACCGTGCAGTATTCGTGTCATGTAAGTTTTACTCCGTGAGTTGATATGATTACAGTGATACCCAATTTCTATAATTTTTTTATGTTGTAGCACATTTGCAAAAAAAAAAATATTGTGTAAAACAATATTTATTTTATTGCTATCTTCTGATAGGCATAACATTTTTATTTTGCCCTAAATGGAGCTGTGTGAGGGCTTTTTTGCGGGATGTACTGATGTTTTCATTGGTACGACTTATGGGTGTATATTACTTTTTGATTACTTTTAATTCCTTTGTATGGGCTGCAGGATGAACAAAAATCGCAATTCCAACATTTTTAAAAACATTTTTTATGGCATTCATCGAGCAGGTTTAATAACATGACAGATTTATAGTCTAGGTCGTTATATACTCAGCGATACGAAATGTGTGCTTTTTTTTTTTGAGGGGGCATTTGTAATGGGGAAGGTGTGGCAATGTGCGTGTTTTACTTTTGTTAGGCTTCCAGGTTGTCATGGAAGCCATCGAGACCCTGCAGTTGCACTGTGGGGTCCTGCTGGAGCATGATTGACCACGGCAGCTAAGGGGTGAATGACTGACAGCTCATGGAGTCAACACTGTTCGTGTGTGCTCTGCTTGTGAGCCTGCATAATGTCCTTGACGTTCAGGAATGTTCAATTGCGCAAAGTTAATTAAGGGATTAATATCCATGTGCAAATGCCCACATGTATTACTTGTTAATGTCTCTAAGTTGCAACAACACTATATTTATTATACCTGAGCTGTGATTGTTCCATCACTATGTACATTTTCAGATGAGGAGGTGTATGAGGTGCAGAGGTTGGAGTTGCACTTGGGAACTGAGTTGTATCTTCATACATTAATTTATGTTAATCTAAGAAAATAATTTCGTTTTAAAACATCTAATTTCTACACTGTTCTGATATTATCGTTGTGAAACTAAATTAAGCATTACAGAAGAAAAATTATTTTTTTATGTAAATGGGGATATCATATTGAAAATAATAAGACAAGCATACACCAGTTTCTTGTGACACAGAGGAAATGGCTTGGAATGTCCATTCACCCAATGTTCACCATGTTTGGCATATGTCACAAGTTTTTTCATTTTTTTTGACCATGCAACACTTTAAAAAAGGTGGTTTAGTCCAGCCTTGCTTCCTCAGGAATTTCTTTGATCGGATTGTGTACAGAGAGCTGGTTACATATGTGAGTACTGGTTTCTAACTTTAAAAAAAAGGCTTACATCGTGGGACTTTCTATAATCTAAATGATGTATTAAAATTTGCATCAGAAATTAAAGTGGACCGGTACACCAGTGTAATGCCGCACACTGCGGTCCGGGCTTCGGGCCACAGCTGCTCTCGGCCCCTGCTTCACTGCGTTTATACTTCCCTGGCCCCGTCCTGCTTCCTCCTCGATCGGTGTGCTGCTGTATCTTCTCCTGCCTCTGCTCGCACTATCCCGGCCAGCCACTAGGGTCCACAGGTATTCCCTTTCCACTTATGGAGTTCGGACACGGGCTTTATAGGTATTCCTATTTCTGCCGTCGATGCCCAGTTGTTGGTGTCCGTTCACTAGTGACGTCCGTGTGCACTCTCTAGCGAATACCTTACCATTCAGTTAGCGATCCTGTTCCTGCCTACGTCTATTGTGCTGAGATGTGTCTGCCACGTCCTGTCATGTCTGGCCTGGGAGATTCCCTGCGGCAAAGTCCGTCCTGCTTTGCATCGGGCTCCGGCGAAGACAAGGGGCCCCTTAGACTCCGCTCCTCAGCGTAGGTCACGCCAACTCCTCACAGTGACCAGAGGATCCACCTTCCATCTATTTAGCCCACTGTGACAGTACAACTGGGCATTGATCCCGCCGATCAACCACTGCCAAACACTGAGAGCCTTGTGGCTGAGATCACGCGCCAGGTTGCCCGTCAAGAGCAGTTGTTTGTGATGCTTCAGAACTTAGCAGCTCGTCTCCCAGAAGCACTTATTGTCCAGGCTCCTTCAGCATCGAGCAGTCCCTCCCTGCACCTGCCACTGTCACCTCACTACTAGGGGGATCCCAAGGCCTGCCGAGGTTTCCTGAACCAATGTACGATCCACTTTGAGACTCCTCGGTGGGACAGTACGCCTTTTCATTTCCAGACCTTGCCCTTGGTTACCGGGGAAGGGGCCCCTGGTGAAACCCTTTTGGGAGGGGGTTGGCCGGTTGTTTTAAGGATAAAACTAGCGGGGTGTGATTGCCCACGCCTGGATGACCTTTCACTTGGGCCCACCTGCATGATATCTTTTTCTGGAACATCAACAGGAGGGTCGGCTTCAATGTGAGTGTTATCCCCCCGCAGGAGTCTCTGGTTGGCACCCATCTTCCAGCGACCTCTTCAACCTGTCTCTGCCCACAATCGGGAAAGGGCCCCATGCAAGTGTTGACCCAAAATGTCGGGGGAAGTCGTAACCAAGGTTTTTTGCCCCTATTGTGGTGCCCAAGTCACCTGGTAGGGACGCCCCATCCCCGGGGGGAAAATCAGAGCCCGGCTTCATGAGAAAGGGGACCTGGGCATGAACTTTATTCCCCAAATTGACCCTGTCGGTCAGCCCCGGTCCTTTCCCCCCCGTTTCCGGTTTAAATTGCTGCCTTTGGGATTAGGGCGGCAGACAAACTTTATTATCCGCCATCGTGGACCGTACCATCTGCCCTGGTTCCCCTTTGGAAAACCCCCCTCCCTTTCATCATGAAAGGGGGGTTCTCTTCTGTACCTCCGGGACCCATGAACCCCCCACTTTGCGTATAGGGGACTCATAAGAGAAAATTCTTCTTTCCCAACCCTGCTCCCTAGCAGCTTTTCTGGGCGAAAAAATGGGCGAAGTTAATCAATGGGGGACCCATTGTCACTTTCCCGCATTTCGTACCCCGTCTTCCCGTTTGGGGTACCCCGTTTTAAACCCGCAGTTTTTTGTTCCCTCGGCCTTCCTTCTCACTATAGGAATTCAAAATGTTCGCAAGAAACAGGCAGAGTTTTTTCCCTCCCCTCGGGTTTCGATTGCCCCAAGAACTTTAGCCTGGTTCCCCCTCCCCCGGGGTTTGAGTTATCCTTTATCCTGAAATGAAGTGATGTGGGTTTTCAAGGCAATCTCGAAAAAGGGTTTATCCGCAAATCATCATTCCCGGGAGGGGTTCTTTTTTTTTCAAGAAAAAGGGGGTCGTTGCGGCTTTGATGATTATCGGGGGCTTAATAAAAATTCCCATTTTAAAAATCGTTACCCTGCCTTAATTTCGGAACTCTTCGATGGGGGGGAGCCCCAATCTTTCCAAGCTGACCCTTTGCGGCGGCATAACTGACCCGAAAAACGGAAGGGATGAATGGGAAAAAGACCCCCTTTAACACCCGGGGGTGGCCATTTAAATATCTTGTCCCCGCCCCTTTGCCTTTGCAAGCCCCCCCTGTTCCAAAAGGGTTATGAAGAACTTCCGAGATTTCTCTACTGGATTGGGTTTTCCTGAACGATATCTAATTCTCCCCAGTTTGAATCCCAACGGGCTCATATTCGACTAGTGCTCTCCTGCCTCAGACGCAAACACCTCTGCCAAGTTAGAGAAGTGTCTATTCGAACGGACCAGTTTACCATTTTTGGGGTACATAATCTCCGCACAAGACCTTCTAATGGATCCGGAGAAGTCTACAGCAGTGTTAAACTGGCCACGCCCTGTCGGCCTCCAAGCTATTCAGCGGTTCATTGGTTTCTCCAACTATTACCACCAATTTATTCCACATTTCTTCACTCTCATAGCTCCTATTGTCGCCCTCACCAAGAAAGGCAATATTTTATTATCATTATTATTATCATCATTTATTTTGGAGCACCCTTGATTCCAGGGGAAGCACGAGAGAAGTCTTGGAGGCGGTTATGTGAGGAGGTGATAAGAGGAGAGCAGAGGAGAAGGTCCTGTGAGGAGCGGAGGTTGCGTGAGGGGAGGTATTTAGAGATTAAGGCAGAGATATATGAAGGGGAGAGGTTATGGAGAGGTTATGGAGAGCCTTGTAGGTCAAAGAGCCTTGTAGGTCAAAGTTGCTAGCTTGAACTGGATTCGCTGGGTAATGGGTAGCTAGTGAAGGGATCGGCAGAGGGGAGAGGCAGGGGAGTAGCGAGGAGAGAGGTGAATCAGACGGGCAGCAGAGTTAAGGATGGTTTGGAGGGGAGTGAGGGTGCTATCTGGGAGGCCACAGAGAAGGATGTTGCAGTAGTCGAGGCGGGAGATGATGAGGGCATGTACAAGCATTTTTGTGCTTTCAGAGTTAAGAAATGAGCGAATTCGGGAAATATTTTTCAGGTGGAGATGACAAGCAGAGGTGAGGGTTTGGATGTGCGGTTTGAAGGACAGATTGGAGTCAAAGGTTATCCCAAGGCAGCGGACCTGTGGTGCTGGTGAGAGAGTGTAGCCATTGACAGTGATAGAGAGATCAGGTGGAGGGATAGAGTGGGACGGTGGGAAGATAATAAATTCAGTTTTCTCCACGTTTAGCTTCAGGAGACGTGAGGAGAAGAAGGAGTATATGGATGAAAGACATACAGGGATCCGGGAGAGCAGAGAGGTGACGTCTGGGTGGAGATGTAGAGTTGGGTGTCATCAGCATATAGGTGGTATTGAAAGCTGTGTGATGCTATGAGCTGACCCAGACCAAGAGTGTAGATATAAAAGAGTAGTGGGCCCAGGAATGACCCCTGGGGGACACCAACAGAGAGCGGGCGAGAGGAGGAGGTGGAGCGAGAGTGAGAAACGCTGAATGTACCGATCGTGAGGTACGAGGAGTTCCAGGAAAGGACCAAGTCCGGGATGCCGAGGGAGGAGAGGATGTGTAGAAGAAGTGAATGGTTGACAGTGTCAAAGGCAGAGGAAAGGTCTAGGAGGAGAAGCACAAAGCAGTGGCGTTCAGCTTTGGCAGTTGCTAGGTCGTTGGTGACTTTGGTTGGGGCGGTTTCAGTAGAGTGGTGGGGACGGAAGCCCGATTGGAGGGGGTCAAGGAGAGAGCTGGTGGAGAGATGGACAGTTGAAGATGGATGTGGTGCTCAAGGAGTTTAGAGGCAAATGGAAGAAGTGAGATGGGGCGATTGTTGGACAGTGAGGAGGGGTCAAGAGATGGTTTCTTTAGGATGGGGGTGATGGTAGCATGTTTAAAGGAGGAAGGGAAGATGCCAGAGGTTAATGATAGATTGAAGAGATGGGTGAGTGCTGGGATGTTAACAGCACTAAGATCAGGGATGAGGTGGGATGGCAGTGGGTCAAAACTACAGGTGGTGAGGTTCGATTTGGACAGTAAAGAGGAGAGCTTGTCAGGAGTGACCGGAGAGAAGCAAGTTAGAGGGGAACAGTGATGAGCAGATGTAGAGGTGGGCTGTGGGGACACCGCAGGAATAGAGGTGGACTGAGGGGACTGCAGGGTGAAGCTTTGTCTGATGAGATTCATTTTATTATGGAAGTAAGTTGCAAAATCATCTGCTGAGAGAAGAGATGGGGGAGGGGTTGCTGGTGGACGCAGGAGAGAGTTGAAGGTGTTAAAAAGTTGTCTGGGGTTGTGGGACAGGGAGGATATGAGAGTCGTTAAGAAGTTTTGTTTGGCTGAGATGAGTGCGGATTTAAATGTGTGTAATAATTCTTTATATGAGGTGAAGTCGTCGGTGGAGCGGGTTTTCTTCCAGCGGCGTTTCGCAATTCTGGAAGCTCGCCTCAGCTGTTTGGTGGAGTTTGTGTGCCAGGGTTGTTTGTTCATTTTGCGGGTTCTCTTGTGTGTGAGAGGGGCGACAGCATCAAGAGTGGAGGTGATTGTGTTGTTGTAGAATGTGGTGGCTGCGTCTGGATCAGCAAATGAGGATATAGTAGAGATGAGGTGCAAGAGAGTCAGAGAGAGTGCAGGGGTTGAGGTTTTGCAGATTTCCTGCGTGGGTGTACTAGATTTGGTGCAGGAGGGGCAGGTGGAGTGGTGATGGAGGAGAAGATGAGCAGGTTGTGGTCAGAGATAGGGAGAGGAGAGTTTGAGAGGTTAGATAGGGAGCAAAGGCGGGTGAAGATGAGGTCCAGTGTGTGTCCGTCTGTGTGAGTGGCTCCAGAGGTCCACTGGGAGAGGCCAAAGGAAGAGGAGAGTGACAGGAGTTTGTTAGTAGTGGAGTGGGGTGTATCGATTGGAATGTTAAAATCTCCCATGATGATAGCGGGGATGTCGGTGGAAAGAAAGTGGAGGAGCCAGGAAGCAAAGTGGTCAAGGAAGGTGGTGGCAGTGCCCGGGGGTCGGTAGACAACAGCCACTTGGAGGTTGGAGTGGGAGTAGATGCGGACAGAATGCACCTCGATGGTGGGGAGGTTGATGGAAGGTACTGGTGTAATGGAGAAAAATAAACAGTTATGTGACAGTAGAAAGCCGACACTTACGCCATGTTTACTGCCAGGGCGGGTGGTGTGGGTAAACTGGAGCCCACCATAGGAGAGTTCAGCAGGGGAAGTTGTGTCAGAGGGTGTCAGCCAAGTTTCTGTTAATCCAAGGAAGGTATATGGACCTCTGAGGCTGAAGAAACTTTTGCACAGTTAAAATCGGCCTTCGCCTCCACTTCTGTTCATCATCGCCCAGATCTGAAGAGTAACTTCTTTCTGGAAGTCGATGCCTCCTCGGTTGGAGCTAGTGCCGTCCTCTTGAAAAAATCCGCCAAAGGCAAATTTCTTACTTGTGGCTTCTTCTCCAGGACCTTCTCCCCTGCCAAGAAGAATTACTCCATTGGGGAACTGCTGGCGATCAAATTTGCCTTGGGCGAAAGGTGACATCTTCTAGAGGGTGCTCTGCATCCTGTGACCATCTACACGGATCACAAAAATCTTCTATATCTACAGACGGCTCAACGGTTGAATCCTCTTCAGGCTCACTGGTTCCTATTCTTTTCGGTTAAATTTTAACCTCCACTTATGGCCAGCCGCCAAGAATCTGAAGGCTGATGCTCTGTCCCAGGCCATGGATCCCTCTGATTCTGAAGCAGAACCGCAATACCTTATCCCTCCGGACCGCCTTGTCTATGTTTCCCCTGTAAAGGTGCGTGAAATCCCACCTGGTAGGACCTTCGTGTGCCCTCCCCCGAGGAAGCGCATTTTATCCTGGGGTCATGCCTCCAGAGTGGCAGGCCATCCTGGGTACCGTAAGTCCTTCCACGGTATTGCGCGACATTACTGGTGGCCCTCCCTCTTGTAGGACGTCAAGGATTTTGTGGCCGCTTGCCCTAACTGTGCCCGGAATAAGAGCTCTCGTCTATGACCCGCTGGTTTCCTTTTGCCCCTACCGGTGCCAGAAGTACCATGGAGCCACAACGCAATGGACTTCGTGACCTTCCATCCTCCAAGGGGTGTTCGGTTGTCTGGGTCGTGGTGGACCGGTTTTCCAAAATGGCGCATTTTACACCTCTGCCTGGTCTTCCATCAGCTCTGCAGTTGGCTACATTGTTCTTGCAGCATATCTTCCGCTTACATGGGATGCCTTCAAACATCATCTTGGATAGAGGAGTGCAGTTCACCTCTCTGGTTTTTGGCGTGCCTTATGTTCTCTGCTGAAAATTAAATTAGATTTTTCATGTGCCTACCATTCGCAGTCCAATGGCCAGGTGGAACGTTTCAACCATGTTCTGGTGAATTACCAATTTACCTCGGCTCGACAAGACGATTGGGTCTCTCTGCTGCCCTGGGCAGAGTTTGCCTACAATAACCATGCTAGCGAGTCCTCTGGGGAGTCTGCTTTTTATGTGGTGTTCGGCCAGCATCCTCGTCTTCCTCTGCCACTCTCTACGTCTTCGGAAGTTCCTGCAGCCAACACTCTAGTACGTGACTTCTTTCAGATTTGCTAACTCATCCATCAAAAGCTGCCTCCCGTTTTAAGGCCCAAGCCGACAAGAGACGTAGAGCGCCTCCTACATACCAACCTGGGGATAAAGTCTGGCTTTCTTCCAAGCACATCTGCCTCCAAGTGCCCAGCTTGAAATTTGCCCCATGCTATCTTGGTCCTTTCTCTATTCTACATCGGATCAACCCGGTATCCTACAAACTTCGCCTCCCTCCTTTCGCATCCCCAATTAATTTCATGTGTCCCTCCTGAAACCAATGATTCTCAATCGACATTCACACAAGGTGGTTTCCCTTGCCACACCTGCTAGTGCCAAAGATACTTATGAAAGGAAGGAACAAGGAGTGTTCCAGAGGTAAAACCGATTATCTCGTGGACTGGAAGGGCTTCATTCCTGAGGAGAGGTCCTGGGCGCTGCAAGAGAACATCCATGCTCCCACTCTTATCCAACGGTTTCACAGACTCCGGTTTTATGATAGGAGGGGCCCTAAGGGGGGGACTGTAATGCCGTGCACTGCGGTCCCACACCCGGACCGCGGCCGTGCTCTCCCCACAGCTCCTGGCACACCTTGTGTCCAGGCTTCGAGCCACAGGCGCAGCTGCTCCTGTCGCCTGCTTCACTGCGCTTATACTTAACCGGACCCATCCTGCTTCCTCCTTGATCAGCACCCTGCTGTTTCTTCTCCTGCCTCTCTCGCACAATCCTGGCCGCACGAGCAGCTCTTCTGGATTTAAAGGGCCAATGCTCCATGGGTATTCCCTTTCTACCTATGGCATTCGGACACGGCTTTATAGGGATTCCTCTTCCTGCTGTCGGCGCCCAGTTGTTGATGTCCGTTCACTAGTGACGTCTTTGTGCGCTCTCTAGTGAATACCTTACCGTTCCGTTAGCGTTCCTGCCTATGTCTATAATGCTGATCTTCGTCTGCCACGTACTGTCCTGCCTGGCTGTTCTGCCCAGCTCTGGTTCCACGCTCCGGTCTGCTCAGTGTCTATTCTGCCTGCTTCGCCAGTCCGGCGTCGGGGGTAGCGACCTGGGGGATTCCCTGCGGCAAAGTCTGTCCTGCTTTGCAGTGGGCTCCGGCAAAGACAAGGGGCCCCTTAGACTCCGCTCCTCGGCGTAGTTCCTCGCGGATCCACCTTCCGTCTATTTAGTCCCCCGTGACAACCAGTTCATAGTTCGAGTAGATTTGATTGTGGAACAGACAGCAAAAGACGTTTCACAAGGCGGTATTTCTGAACAGAGATTGTGTGGTGAGGCTCAGGAAAATAATACCCCTAATGTGCCTCATTTAGCAGACTGTTGATATTTAAAGGGAACCTGTAACATAGTTTATGCCCCCCTTGCTGAGGACAGTACAAGCTAGTGGCAGACATGCTGTTTCAAGTGCTTTGTCACTGAGGGTATGTTCACACTGCGTAATTGCGGCGCGCATTTCGCCACGCATTTGCGTTCTAATACACGCGAAATGTGTGCCGCAATTACAGTAATTCATAGCACCGCCCCCTCCCCGTGCCTTATAAGAACGCGATGATCAGCACGTCCTTCTAAGACACCCGGCGTATTGCGGCGCGTACAGTATTCGCCCCAATACGCCATGTGAACGTACCCTTCTTCTGTAAGATACAGTAGTTTCAGAGCAATTAATGCTCAAATCTGTCAGTTTGCAGCCTGCTTTGCCAGAAAAGAGTCTTGAGCAGGTGTTCTCCGCCCCATCCAGATAACTAGGGCAATATAGTATGAAATTGTGTAGGTCACATATATATTCATTTAACCCCAAAAAACATGACCACAGCCACTACAATTTAAAAATTGTAACAAATTTTATTAAATATCGTTAAATTCCACATCCAAGACAAAAAAGATAAACAAAAAAAAAAGCCCCCATATCAGTTTACATAAATTCATGAAAAGATGACAAATATTTTATGACTACAACAATATGCAGTATGGTACACTGGACTTTGGGGTGTGTTGTCCCAACGCTCATTTCGCTATTAGCTTCATCACAGGGAGTCACACAGCTTGCAGTGGGCCTGAGGATCCACTTCTCCATAGCCGTTACAGTAAGATCCTGCCATAGATCCCACCAAGGTGCCTCTGTTGAGCCTCGCTGACCTCACAACCATCGTAGCATAGTAGTTGCAGCAGATTGTACAGCAAGCACAGAAACTCAACCAGCTGTCCACCATGAGGCAGCAGCTCCCCACCACTCAGCAGCAGCAGCCATCTATCGTGACTCCCTCTGCATCATCAGCTCCCGCGTTGTCCATGGCATGTCCGGGCATAGTGACATCACAGGCAGCCCGGAAACCTTCATTAGGCTTCGAGGTTGCTAGGAACACCAGTGACAGAATTGAACTGTGATCGTGGGCGACACAGTCCGCACGATGTCCAGGACGTACCTGTATGTACCTGTACGTCCATTTGTGGGAAGTCATTTACACGTAGTTCAGTGTCAGGAAGAGGTTAATTTACCTAATAAGTATCTATAAGGGACAATGTTAACTGCTTTTGCAAAATCTAAAAACATCTATAGCTGCCCTTCAATCCAGACTTGTACAAACCTCTTCATAAAAACAAATCGGGTTGGTCTGACAACCTCTATCCTTAGTAAAACCATGCTGGCTATTACTTATAATACAGTGGTCCCTCAAGTTACAATTGCCCCAGGGTACAATAATTTTAATACACAATGGTCTTTCCTGGGACATTGTATGTGGCGTATGGTTTCAATATCCAATGGCCCAAACACTGATCCAGCCAATTATCATGAACATTTTACTTGTAAAATCCCTGTTATAGTAAAGTACATGCACTGATCGGCAGTCTAGTAGCTCCTCTCTACAGTACAGTGCAGTCCTATATGTTCCAGGATGAGTGGCTCCTTTGGAAACACAGTGAGGACAACGTTTTCTTTCTTTTTGGTATATTCTGTATAAAGTACAGGACACAAAGAAGCTCTTGTTGTCAAATAGAAAGTGTTTTCCAGCCGCCAGCAGCTCTTTCTGACTTTTATGTTAGGACTTGCTTTACCTGTATTAGTTCTCTGCAAAATGTTCTTTATTCTTCTTTTTGCATTATTTTGGGTACTTGGAGCCAATTACCAACAGAGAAAAATGCACCGAAAAAATTCCCCAAGTAGCAAATATCCCAATGTAACTGAAACATAGATGTGGCAATCCAGCACAACAGTCCAAGTACGTTAAAATTAATACTTTATTGGTATGCACAAAATATAAAGTCCATAGCTAGTGTAGGCAGCACCTGATGGTTAAAGACAAAACCAAAACTTAAGATAGGCTTAGGCATTTCAAGTGATCCAATTCCCTCTTAGTCAAAGCATAAGATGTTAGGTAACTTTACATGATTATGTACCCCATGCTTATTTGGAAACATCTGCTAAGCAAATGTAATCGAACACTCCTATAAAAGGCACCTCCTACCAACAGTCTGTGCCTGAGTATTGGTGTTGTTGGGCTAAGGCCTGGTTCACTGCCTCAAGCCCTCTGAGTCCTGTATTTGTCTTGTTCCTGCATTCAGAGTCATGTTCCTGTGCTGTCCCTCCTGGCGGAGTTCGTGTTCCTGTGCTGTCCCTCCTGGCGGAGTTCGTGTTCCTGTGCTGTCCCTCCTGTCCTGTGGTGGTCCAAGCCACTTTGTCCTCATCTGCAGCTTCCGGATCTGTGGCCCCTATGCTTTGCCCTTTTGTACTTTACACTTCTTAAGGACAGTATTCCTGCAACTTGGCCTAGCCCATATATCCCTGACCACGGTGAGTGGAGTCCTGCCTCTGTGATTCCAAGGATTCACTTTCTCTTGTATCTGTTTCAAGGGTTCCCCTTTTGTTTCCTGTATACTTATGTTTGCTTTAATAAAGCCTTGAAACGTGACAGGAATATTATGACATTCAGTAATGAAACATGATCTCCCGTCATAAATTTAACCCATTTATGACAGTGGTATGTAAAACCAACTATCCAATATGCTTCCTTGTCCGACAGCAAATGTTTAAAATCGCTACCTCTTGGGGGTTTCCTACATCTCTCTGCCACATATTTTTAGTGAAGAATAGTCCAAATCTGTCCCAACATTTTATTCATCATCATAATCTGATTTATTACGTACAGATTCAGTGGTGATATCATTAATGTGTTCCAATAACCTAGTTTTCAACTTACGTATTGTACAACCAGGAAGTGCATATCACATTGTAAACTACATGGTGGGAATTACAATTTATATGTTGTTGAATTGGAAAACTGAGAGTTGAAAAATTCTTTGCTAGGGAGAGCAAAACTACAAATACGACATTTATAAAAGCCTTTTTGGCATAACCAAGTAGGACGTGGGAATTGAGATTGTACCAAGTTCGGAAACAGTAAATTTCCTAATGTTCTAGATCTTCTAGAAACTACTTGACATCCATTAATTAGAATGGAATCTGATTTAATCCTCCTTCAATATAGGTAAGTATTTTAATACAATATTTTTTTATAGCATTAAATTGTCGATTGCATTCTAATATTAAAGTTGGTTTCTTAGTTTGCTGTATTGATTTAATACTTGGTCTCAGAAGATCACATCTTTGTCTATTGCATACAATGTTTGTCTCTCTATTTAATAATTTTTTGGGATAGCGCATATGTGTTAGTTTGTCACAAATTTCTTTCACTTCCACTGAGTAGGCATTGACATCACTACAATTTTATTTTGCATGTATTAACTCACCCACTGCTATGGCTGTATGTGTATGTCTAGAATGACAACTTTTGAAATTAAGTATTGTATTTCCTGCTGTAGGTTTCCTATATGTACTAGTGATGATAAATTCGTCTTTTTGACCAATTAATTGTAGATCCAAAAATACCATGAGTCGATCATTGGAAAATAATGTGCATTTTAAATTTAAAGGCTACTATTGCGGAAGAAGAGAGTGAGCATTACTATGTCATCATGCTGCCTGTGCTGGGAAGACAGAGCGCCTCGGAGCAGCGGGGAAAAGTGAGTACTTGTATTTTTTATTTTCTCAAAAACCCTGCCTATGAGGGATATTAAACTGGCTATACCTGCCTATAGGGGACATTAAACTGCCTATACAATTTTATTGGTATCCATTTTTATTTTTGAAATTAACCAGTAGCCACTGCATTTTCCACCCTAGGCTTATTCTTGAGTCAATAACTTTTTCCAGTTTTTCGTGGCACAATTAGGTGACTCGGCTTATATTTGGGTCGACTTATATTCAAGTATATTTGGTAATTCCCTCGGGCACACTCTAGTGGTGGCTTCTAGCTCAACTGATGTGTGGGGTGCAGTTGATATACGGTGTAAAAAACTGTTGAAGCATAGCTTATACATGGGAGAAGGATAACTTGCTTCTACAGCCATCAGTCCAGGATACAGTCACAAAGTAGAAGCAGTAATTCCCATGCTTTGAGAGGGTATCACCATATGCATAACAACCTAACCTATAAATCTGTCATGTTATTTAACCCACCCTCGCTGCACGTCAAATGGAATAAAAAGTGATCAAACATCATATACAACCGAAAGTGGTCCCAATGAAAATATAAGTTTGTCCTGCAAAAAAGCTCTTGCTCAGCTCCGTTTATGAAAAAATGAAAAGGTTATGGCAATCAGAAGAGAGCGATGCATAAACATTGTTTTACACAAAAAAAATTTTTTAAACTGCTACAACATAAAAAAAATATATAAATTGGGTATCGCCATAATCTTATCGCCCAGCAGAGTAAAACTAACATGTCACTTATACTGTATGGTGAGCGCTGTAAAAAATAATTGCTGTATTTCCTTTATCATGACTCCCAGAAATGAATTTAAAGGTAATAAATAAGTCATGTGTCCCTTAAAAATGGCACCAATGCATCCTGCAAAAAAGAAGTCCCTACACAGCTCTATTTAGATACAAATAAAAAGTTGTGGCTCTCAAACTATGATGATGCAACGTGTTTTCTTTTCTAAAAGTGTTTTCATTGTGTAAAAGCAGTAAAACATAAAAAAATATAAATTTGAGAGGGAGAGTTGTGACATCTCCTATTGTGACTGGTGGAACCTGTGTTATCTATTCACATTGGTATAATCTTTCAGTTTGACCCTGCTTGTACTGATTACGAGCAGACTACTGAAAATCTCTCTCTACAAAACAGGAATTGTCAGACTATTATTGGGCCTAGTGACCAAAGTGAAAACTGCAGGACTTAAGAATTTAAAAAAAAAAATATTGAAAACAATAAGTAATTTTTTCATGATACATTCCCTTTAATGCACAATGTGTCAAGAGAAAAAGTCTCTAAATCACATGGATAGGTAAAAGCATTGAAAATGTATTCCTACATAAAGTGACATGTCAGAATGGGGCTCTGACATAAAGGTCAAAAAAGGTGATAAGGGGGGTTAAAAAAGTTAAGGGCCC
>JAODAL010046285.1:0-31085 GCA_025379985.1 Phyllomedusa bahiana | reverse complement strand
ACCCCCTATGTACAAAAATTAATACTATAATACTCCCCCTATGTATAAAAATATAACTACTATATCTGCCCCCTATGTACAAGAATATAACTACAAATAATACTCCCCTTTATGTACAAGAATATAATATTTTTAATACTCCCCCTAGAAAAGAATATAATACTATAATACTACCCCCTATGTACAAGAAAATAACTACTTAATACTGCCCCTTGTAAAAGAATATAACTATATAATACTGCCCCTATGTAAAAGAATTAACTACTAAAAAATGCTCCTAGTACAGAAATAACTACTAAATACTGCCCCCATGTACAAGAAAAAAAAACCCCCTAAATATGCCCCTATTACAAAAATATAAATTCTATAATACTGCCCCCATGTACAAAAATATAAAACTATAAACTCCCCCCATAGAGAAGTTATACAGTGTTGAGTTACATTCCCTACATCTTCCTGGGAGCTGTGGCGGTCTAGTACATTGAGTTCCCGGCAGTACATAAGTTTCTGGTGCAGACAGATCTCCTCTGTTATGAGCATTTTTCAAGGTTTCTCACATCTTGATAAATCCAGTCTGCGGAGCGTCTCCCCGCGATGGGGTTGGGGTGTATAATTGCTGGGCTTTTATTGACTCATTGGCCCTTTTGTTTCAGGATTGAACGTTAATTTGAATGTGTTGTTATAATTAACTGATTCTTCTATGAGATTCACCCACCACTTCATCCTCGGTAAGTGAGTTCATGGGAATATTGTTTTATCATTAGATATAGGATGTGCCGCACGGAGGCTTCAAGTGATAACAAAACTTTCTGAGGATTTCAGGGAGACTTCATTTGCTTCTGGCTTGATCTAAAAAAAAAGTTAACTTTACACATAACAATAATAACAAGAACCACAAGAACAATAACAACAACAAGAACCAGAACAACAAGAACAGGAACAACAACAACCAGAACAACTACCACAAGAACAACAAGATCAACAAGAACAACAACAAGAACAGGGAAAAACAAGAAAAAGGAAACCAACCGAACAACAAGCAAGAAAACAAGTCAACAAAAACAACAAAAAAAAAGGAACAAACAAAAAACAGAAAAACAAACAACCAGAACAACAACAGCAAGAACAACAAGAACAACAACAAGAACAGGAACAACAAGAACAGGAACAACAACACCCAGAACAACAACCGCAAGAACAACAAGATCAACAAGAACAACAACAAGAACAGGAACAACAACAACCAGAACAACTACCACAAGAACAACAAGATCAACAAGAACAACAACAAGAACAGGAACAACAACAACCAGAACAACAACAGCAAGAACAACAAGATCAACAAGAACAAGAACCAGAACAACAAGAACAACAACAACAACCAGAACAAGAACAACAACAACAAGAACAACAACAGCAAGAACAACAAGAACAACAACAAGAACAACAACAAGAACAGGAACAACAAGAACCAGAACAAGAACAACAAAAAGAACAACAACAACAAGAACAACAAGATCAACAGGAACAACAACAAGAACAACATTTTCCTCACCAGGGCTACTGCTTTAGGGGGTTATTTAGTCTTATGAGAATTTAAAGTTGTGCAGCTTTTTAACAGATTTGGCGTACCGTATTAATTCCTAAAACTTTTTCAGCATCTCTGCTTGCTGTCAGTGATTTTGTTAAGTTATTAACATCTACACACAAACAGTATTCCAATCTCAGCTGTCAAATGTGCTCTGAGCCAATCAGATGTCTCTACCATGTCTACTCCTCCTACTGCTCTTCCAAAACATGCAGTCTCAGTGACACCAAGCTAAAGGGACTGCAGCTGCACCCCCTCCTCCTTGTCCTGCTGCTCCTCCTGCACACTCCTCTTTGTCCTTGACTTCCTTAGTGCCAATCAGATGTCTCTATCATTTCTCCTCCTCCTCCTTTTCCACAGCATGCAGTCTCAGTAACACAAAGCTGGAAACCCTGCAGCTGCATCCCCTCCTCTTTGTCCTTGACTTACTATGTGCCAATCAGATGTCTCTATCACTTCTACTCCTATTCCTTTTCGACACCATGCAGTCTCAGTGACACATAGCTGGAAAGACTGCAGCTGCACCCCCTCCTCTTTGTCCTTGAGTTACTATGTGCCAATCAGATGTCTCTGTCACTTCTGCTCTTCCTTCAGAGCACTGCAGTCTCATGTGACCACATAGCTGGAGAAAAAATGCAGCTGCACCCCTCCTCTTTGCCCTCAATTTACTATGTGCCAGTCAGATGTCTCTATCTCTTCCTCTTCCAGATCATGCAGTCTCAGTGCCACATATCTGGAAAGACTCTGCAGCTGCACTCCCTCCTCTATGTTCTTGATTTCCTATGTGCCAATCAGATGTCTCTGTCACTTCTGCACCTGCTCCTATTCCAGAGCATGCAGTCTCAGTGACACATATCCATAAAGACTGCAGCTGCACCCCCTCCTCTTTGTCCTTGATTTACTATGTCCCTATCAGATGTCTCTATCACTTCCTCTTCCAGATCATGCAGTCTCAGTGCCACATATCTGGAAAGACTGCAGCTGCACTCCCTCCTCTTTGTACTTGATTTACTTTGTCCCTATCAGATGCCTCTATCACTTCTACTCCTCCTCCTCTTCCAGATCATGCAGTCTCAGTGCCACATATCTGGAAAGACTCTGCAGCTGCACTCCCTCCTCTATGTTCTTGATTTCCTATGTGCCAATCAGATGTCTCTGTCACTTCTGCACCTGCTTCTTTTCCAGGGCATGCAGTCTCAGTGACACATATCCATAAAGACTGCAGCTGCACCCCCTCCTCTTTGTCCTTGATTTACTATGTCCCTATCAGATGTCTCTATCACTTCTGCACCTGCTTCTTTTCCAGGGGCTTGCAGTCTCAGTGCCACATATCCGTAAAGACTGCAGCTGCACCCCCTCCTCTTTGTCCTTGATTTACTATGTCCCTATCAGATGCCTCTATCACTTCTGCTCCTCCTCCTTCTCTACGGCATGCAGTCTCAGGCAGGGAATGGAAACCATGTTTCCTATATTGACATGCACTGTTGATTTATGTCAAAATTGTAACACATTGTTATTTAAAGTCAGTCCTAGAATAGATGTGTCAGGTTTGGGGTACGGGGCCTGGGGCTGGGCGCTCCCTGCTGTCAGAGCTGGAGGGTTTCCCATAATCTCCCCCCATACTGCGCTGTCATATAACAATGTGCTGCCGATCGATATCACTACTCTGTCTCAATGTTATTATTGGCTTCATCCATTTTTTCTATTTTTTCCTGTATCTCTTTGATCTTCCTCCCTGTGGATTCATCTGAGGGATTCATGACACTGTGATGTCACCTGTGTATCTGATCTGTGAATGCCCCCGGGTGATACTTTTTACAGTTAAGAGAATCCATCTTGATTTTCTCTCTTCACCCTTATCATAGAGCAAATGTCTCCTTTGACAAGATGACAAGTTTTGATACATGTAAAAAAAAAATATATATATATATATATATAAATAATGGTTTATGTCACCTGTGTATGTGTAAATAAGCTTTCCTGTAGAAGGAAGAAAGCGGTCTCTCTGTTGTCCCCCACTGGAGGTAGGCTCCTCGGTAAGTCAAGTCCGACCCATTAAAAGGGCTTTCTCACCACAGTAATCTGCTTTTAACATGTAGGGAAAGGTAAATGAAGATTTTATCTACTGCTAGTGTTCTCTAGGTTACCGACAGTCTTTTCCTGCTTTCTTTTATCCGCTTGCTCCAAGCTGCCGTCAGTCAGTTTGACCATCGTGAGTTACTCCCCGCAGAGTCTTATCTCTATCACAGAAGCTTTATTTACCTAACGTCATGACAAGTTTTAAGCCTTGTAAATCTCCTGCAGTCATGTCACTGTAACAGAAATAGCAGAGCTAATATGCTAATTACAGCTATAGAACCACCCACAGCCTGAACAGGACGTGGTAGCCTAAAGCTGTAGAACCACCCACAGCCTGAACAAGAAGCAGGAGTCTAAAGCTGTAGAGCCACCCACAGCCTGAACAGGAAGTGGGAGCCTAATGCTGTTGATAACCTCCCAACAGCCTGAACAGGAAGTGGGGGTCAAGAAGTGGGTACCTTAAGCTGTAGAATCACCCACAGACTGAACAGGAAGTGGGTACCTAAAGCTGTAGAATCACCTACAGTCTACACAAAAAGCAGGAGTCTAAAGCTGTAGACCCACCCACAGCCTGAAAAGGAAGTGGAAGCCTAAAGCTATAGAATCACCCACAGCCTGAACAAGAAGCAGGAGTCTAAAGCTGTAGAGCCACCCACAGCCTGAACAGGAAGTGGGAGCCTAATGTTGTATAATCATCCACAGCCTGAACAGGAAGTGGGTGCCTAAAGCCATAGTTGCCAACTTTTGAAAATGATAATAAGAGGGGTGACTCTAAGTGGCGGCGTGCGTAGCGACCGCCGCGGCAAAAATTTGCATGGGATCACGCCATCTTGTCGGTATGCCACGCCCCTTCAAATTTAAAAGCCACACCACTCCACCGAACTAGCTAACGGCTTTGGAAGAAAGCCTGGTAGATGCCCTCTTATAGGCAAGGTTAGTAGCCCCCCTAACCAGAGTGTGCACCCTTACAGGCCGGTAGATGCCCCCTTGTAGCAAGTAGATGCCCCCTCTGTAGCCAGGGTTAGAGCCAAATTTGTAGCAGGTTGTTGCCCCCCTTTGTTAGCCAGGTAGGTGCCCCCCCTTTGTTAGCCAGGTAGGTGCCCCCTTTGTTAGCCAGGTAGGTTGCCCCAATTGTTAGCCAGGTAGGTGCCCCATTGTGAGCCAGGTAGGTGCCCCCAGTGTTAGCCAGGTAGTGCCCCCATTGTTGCAAGGTAGGGCCCCCATTGTTTGCCAGGTAGTGCCCCATCTGTTAGCCAGTAGTGCCCCCATTGGTTGCCCAGGTAGTGCCCCCATTGGTTGCCAGGTGAGTGCCCCATAGTTGCCAGGTAGTGCCCCCATAGTTGGCAGGTAGTGCCCCCATGTTGCCATGTAGATTGTCCACTATGTTATACCTGGTAGATGTCCCCTCTGTTAGCCAGGTTGATGTTCAACTTGTTGCCAGGTTGATGGTAGTGCCCCCATCTGTTAGCCAGGTAGTGCCCCATCAGTAGCCAGGTAGTAGCCCCAATCTTGTTAGCCAGGTAGATGTCCCCTCTGCTCGTTGCCAGGTAGATGTCCTCTGTTGCAGGTACGAGTGCCACCTCTGTTGCCTGGTTGTGCCCCCATCTGTTAGCCTGGTAGTGCCCCCATCTGTTAGCCTGGTAGTGCCCCCTCTGTTGCCAGGTAGTGCCCCCATTGTAGCCAGGTAGTGCCCCATCTGTTAGCCTGGTAGTGCCCCCCATCTGTTAGCCAGGTAGTGCCCCATATGTTGATCAGGTAGATGTCCCCTCTGTTGCACAGGGTTGTGCCCCTCTGTTGCCAGGTAGTTGCCCCTCTGTTTGCCAGGTAGTGCCCACTTTGTTGCAGGTTAGTGGCCCCCATTGTTGCCAGGTGATGATGCCCCATGTGTTGCCAGGTAGTTGCCCTCTATGTTAGCCTGGTAGAGGCCCCCTAAAGCTAATAAAAATGAAATAATAAAAAATCCACTTTCTTACCAGGCTCCTGCAGCGCGCCAGCTCCTGCCCGATCTCTTCAGCGGCGCAGGTGGGATGTTGAGGAGCTAGCGAGACGTCACTCCCCTGCAGACGCGCGTCACTTCCCCCTGCGCCGCTGACCTGTATGTGCGGGCTCACACACCGGACGCCGTTCTTACAGGGAGAGGAGGGTGGAGGGAGCGATCCTCTCCGCCTCCGTCCCCGCTCGTGCAGACCGCGGGCGGCGTGAGCGGCCAACTGCGGCCGCTTTTCAGCCGCCTGTTGGAGCGGGTCCGCGGCGCAAAGGTAGCGCACAGCGCTACTCTTGCGCCGCGGTAATTTAATAGGACCCCTCGCGCCTGCAGGCAGGCGGGAGGAATGCCAACTCCCCGGTGAGGGCGGGAGGGGACCCAAATAGCTGGGACCCCCCCGCCAAAAACGGGAGAGTTGGCATGTTATGCCTAAGCTGTAGAGCCACCCACAGCCTGAACAGGAAGTGGGAGCCTAATGTTGTATAATCATCCACAGCCTGAACAGGAAGTGGGTGCCTAAAGCTGTAGAGCCACCCACAGCCTGAACAGGAAGTGGGTGCCTAAAGTTGTAGCATCACTTACAGCCTGAACAGGAAGTGGGTGCCTAAAGCTGTAGCATCACCCACAGCCTGAACAGGAAGTGGGTGCCTAAAGCTGTAGAACCACCCACATCCTGAACAGGACAGTGCTAGGCTAAAGCTGTAGAAACCACCTACAACACTGCAGGGAAGGGGGACTGAAGCTCCCTTTGGGTTTGTGAAGCTGCAT
Source organism: Phyllomedusa bahiana (assembly GCA_025379985.1). Taxonomy (NCBI): domain Eukaryota; kingdom Metazoa; phylum Chordata; class Amphibia; order Anura; family Hylidae; genus Phyllomedusa; species Phyllomedusa bahiana. Next base: position 24,666 of record JAODAL010046285.1, on the reverse strand, counting down.
GGTGAAAACCCCTTTTTAAAAAAACCTTTGCAAAAAAACTAAAATTAAAGTGGTTTGCCCCCACTTTAGACATTGATGGTATTTCAATAGGATATGACAACAATGACAGATAGGTGCGGCTTTTACCTCTGGGATCCGCACCTATGTTGAGAACAAACCCGAAGCTCTTTTTTTTTGGACACTCCCATTAAAAAGGGGCTGCTTGGCTGTACCGAAAACCTCCCTTGTTTTTTAATGGGGGGTCCTGACACCTTTCCATTCAAAGTGAGATTTTTTGGGGGCTCATTCACCCTGGGCCCCTTACCTAGACATTGTTATAATTTCTGTGTTTTCTGCTCTTCATTCATTTGGCTTTGTCTGCCTAGCAACAGTGATGTATTAAGAGAGGAGGAGCTGAGGTAGATGCCAGACAGGGAGCTATGGCAGAAGCATGGAATAAAGTGTTGTGATCCAAAAAGTCAGTGCCCCAGAAAGGACTTATCCCAGGTGACCTGCATCCTCACTAAAAACAAACTTACCTGTCGCTTTGACTTTTTATGACGTCAAAAGGGAAAACCCCCTTTTAAAAGCCAAGCATATTCCTCCAAAATGAGACCCTATCGCGGACAGCTGTTTCGGGGGTTCTTTCTTTTTCAGACAGAGCAGGTGTTACTCTGTTACATGCACAGAAAAACGTCCTTTTTTTCAGCGTTTTTCGTTTCTAAAAAAGCTGGAAAAAAAGACTTAATCACTCCCCCTAGACTCTAATGTAAAAAACCCCCCCGCTGTCGCACTGAGCTGCTTTTTTTTGCTCTTTTTTTTACGGTCGTATTTTGCAACATGCTTAAAAAAACCCAAGCAGAAAAATTTCTACAGGAGTCTAGGAAAGCGCCGGACGTCTTTTTGGTGCCTTTTTTTTTGGGGTTTTCGGGCCTTTTTTGCTGCGATTTTTCAGAGAAGCCCTCCCAGGAGACCCAAGTCCCACCTATAGTGGGTGTAACAAAGGTTATATATTATCAAATTTGCATCAAGTGTCTGATTTTTCTCCTTGTCTGTACCTTTTGTAATAAAATGATCGTGCTTTGGCCACTAACGATCTTTTGCGCAATTCATATATTTTTCGCTAAAAATAAGTTTTTTACGGATTTTGGCGTCAGAATCCATTTTTTTGAGGATTTTGGTGCTAAAATCCTTTTCTTAACATATTTTGGCGCTAATAAAGTTATCTCGCTTCCGACGCCAAAAATACATTTTTTTTTACGGATTTTGGCGCCATAATCCGTTTTTTTTCCGGATTTTGCCACTAAAATCCTTTATGAAACATATTTTGGCGCTAATAAAGTTATCTCGCTTCTGGCGCTAAAAATACGTTTTTCAATGGATTTTAGTGGCAGAATCCATTTTTTTACGGATTTTGGCTCTAAAATCCTTTACTGAACATATTTTGGCGCTAATAAAGTTATCTCGCTTCTGACGCAAAAAATACGTTTTTTTACGGATTTCGCCGCCAAAATCCGTTATTTGATGGAATTTGGGGCTAAAATCCGTATCTTTACAGATTTTGGCGCTAATAAAGCGATCCAGCTTTTGACGCAAAAAAATAAGTTTTTTATGGATTTCGGCGCCGGGTTACGTTTTTTTTCCGGATTTTGGTGCTAAAATCCGTATCTTTACAGATTTTGGTGCTAATAAAGTGATCTCGCTTCTGACACTAAAAATATTTTTTTTTACGGAATTTGCCGCAATAATGCGTTTTTTTTTTTTATTTTGCCGCTAAAATCCTTTTCTTTACAGATTTACAGTTGTCTTGCTGTATGGAAAGATAATGTGGGTTTTTGTGGATTTTGGTGCAAGAATCTGGTGCAAAGTTGAATAAAGTAGTAGCACGCAGCAGCTCACAAAGGACAATGTGCTCACAATGGCTACAGGGATCTAAAGGAAGTGACTGCTTAACATGTTAACTCCACCTGTAGGGTGTAGTTTACATCCAATGGCTTAATTTGGGGATACATTAAAAAGCAGAGCAAAGACGCTCCAAAAAACGCTCCAAAAAACGCTTCAAAAAATGAAAAACGCGCCAAAAAACGGACGTTTTTTCAGCTGCTTTTGACAGGAGGGGACAGAAAACTCAGCTTCATGAACGTTTTTAGTAATTCGTTTTCTGTCCACTGCAGGGGAGACCGAGCCTATCTCACCTGTCATCGTATCAACCACAAAAGAGAATGTTTTACAACTACTTTTGATTTTTGGTGGGGGGATAAAGGCTAATTCTTCACAAGTGGAGGAAACCTCGGTCCGTCTGTGCAACCACATTCATCTCTGCTGCAATGCAGCTGAAATAAAAAAGAAGCAAAAAAAAATCTGCATTGGTTTGTGTATACAGATTCAATGCAAACCTTTGTGCCTGGGATTGATAGAGCAGTTACTTCATAGTTTACAGCCACAAATAAATCTCGTTTCTTGCTTAAAACCTTCAGAGCACCGCGGACATGGTCATCAGTGTATGGACAATCAGGGGGACATGTATGAATCTGGCACCGACTCGCCAGTTCCACCTCTCTATTTGATAGTGTATGATCCGACAGTATATATGGATGTGTCTCACAGCACTTTAAAGGGGTTTTCTCATTTCAAAGATCATATAGTTCAACAGGTGGGGATGAAAAATCTAAGCTTGTCGGCCCTTGGTAACCATAAGCAAAGTGCTATGGTTTAAGAGAATGGGCCGTTTGTTTAATTCTTGGAAGTGAGAGAGAGCTCCGGTCGGGTTACGCCCCCGGTCGTATTCGGGAACGCACGTCAGAAGGAGTAACAGGAGAGAGGCAGTGTATGGGAGGGAGCAGGGACGTGTACACGGAGACGAGTTCTGCCCAGGTGCCGCCCCCGGTCGTGTTTGGGAACACGCGTGAGACCGAGAGACGGTACATGTGTGAACGGGGATGAGAGAGAAAATATGAATGCGTTCACTGATAGCGATCAGTCGACGTGTGCGGTGCGGGGTTTGCTGCGTTTGTGCACTGACAGCAATCAGAGGTCCTGCAGCAGAGAGAGAGATCTTGTGCAGTCCCATGTAAACACAAACAGATAAAGCGTATAGTTTTGTTCTGCAGATCTGTAGATCTCAGAGGTCTAAGAATCTGCAGGATATATCACTGTGTGAGAGAGAGACAGAGAAAAAAAAATCACCCATCTTTCCCAGAGTCCTGAATGTCAAATGCCCATTCTAGTTACAAAGTATGTAGAGAGAGCGAGAAAAGTAGATATACACTATGGAGTTACACTTAGCTTTTCATTTCCAGTGATTCCAATGACAGCTGAGAACTTCTCCCTTCCCCCAGCTCACACAGAATGAATTCTCACGTGCACACTTTGGGGCGTTTCTTCAGAGAGAGAAGATACTCCCTGCTGGCAGGAGAAACACGCCCCTCCATTTCATGAGATCTGCTTAGCAACCAGTATAAACGGCTGCCAAATGATGAAATGATATAACCCCTTTAAATATGTCCCGTTCTACGCCAAAAGTAGTCTCAGCCATGTCCTTTGAACTGGCATGGATTTATACAACAGTTTTGTGTCAAACTTTGGCGCATTTGTGGCGCATTGGATGACTCTGGCACGCCCCGCATCTTTAGCATATTCAAAAGTTTTGTGTCTGGTGCAGATTGAGCCAAGTTTTGGTGTACAATGGCTCATACACCTATAGAACAGGACTACGACAGTTTGGCTCAGAAGCATGCCAAAAAAAAAATGGCCCTACTTTGTTCATTCATGTCGCCAATAGCATGTCATACGGTAGACGCTAAGAAATCACAGCTTGCACAGCTAGTCATTGAGAGGGAGAAGATCCAGATACATAAAACAAAAGAAAGCAGCTATACAGGGAAGGCCCACTGAGCTCTGAACCTGCAGCTCCTCAAGCAGATATGTTACTATGAGAAGAGGAGACTTAGACAAAGAGCACTGAGCACTAAGATAAAGAATAAGGAGAGAGAGCAGCTATACAGGGAAGGCCCACTGAGCACTGAACCTGCAGTTCCTCAAACAGACTTGTCAGTGGGAGAAATGGAGACATAGACACAGAGCACTGAGATAAAAAATAAGGAAGCAGCTACACAGGGAAGGTCCACTGAGCTCTGAACCTGCAGCTGCACAAGCAGATATGTCAGTGGGAGGAATGAAGACATAGACAAAGAGAACTGAGCACTAAGATAAGAGATAATAGAGAGTAGTTAAACAGAGAATGGCCACTGAGCTCTGAACCTGCAGCTCCACAAGCAGAAATGTTAGGGTTCATCCCCACGGCAAAGGACAAATACCGGTCGGTTTATCCCACGGTCGCGATGAGCGGAGAGAAGCCCTCCCTCTTCCCATTGACAAGTTCATAAACCGTTCGAAAACCGGACGGAAGAATGAACATGTTCAATGTTTTTCGGGTGGCCGGCGGAAAACTGCCGGGCGGAAAACCCGTACAGTGGGAACTGCTGCAAGGGTTTTCCATAGCGGCCCGGTGGGTTCGTTTACGGCCGGTTTTTCAGACGGTCTGCAAACCCGCAAACCGTCTGAAAAACCGGCCGCAAACCTGTGCCGTGAAGACATGCCCTAAAGGGAATGCCCACTGAGCTCTGAACCTGCAGCTCCACAAGCAGATATGTCAGTGGGAGAAATGGAGACATAGACAAAGAGCACTGGCAACTAAGATAAGGAAAGAGAGAGCAGCTACACAGGGAATGCCCACTGAGCACTGAACCTGCAGCTCCACAAGCAGATATGTCAGTGGGAGAAATGGAGACATAGACAAAGAGCACTGGCAACTAAGATAAAGAATAAGGAGAGAGAGCAGCTATACAGGGAATGCCCACTGAGCACTGAACCTGCAGCTCCACAAGCAGAGATGTCAGTGGGAGAAATGGAGACATAGACAAAGAGCACTGAGCACTAAGATAAGAAATAAGGAAAGACAGAACAGCTACACAGGGGATGCCCACTGAGCACTGAACCTGCAGCTCCACAAGCAGAGATGTCAGTGGGAGAAATGGAGACATAGACAAAGAGCACTGAGCACTAAGATAAGAAATAAGGAAAGACAGAACAGCTACACAGGGAATGCCCACTGAGCACTGAACCTGCAGCTCCACAAGCAGATATGTCAGTGGGAGAAGAACAGACACAAACAGTCTAGAATATTAAGATAAGGAATCAACAGAGAAAGTGACTCTATAGGGAATGCCTACTGAGCTCCGATCCTGCAGCTCCACAAGCAGATGTGTCCAAAACAAAACACATCCGGAAAATAGAAGCAAAACTGTAATCAGACAGAAATGCAAGCTACTTGTATCACTTATGAGCCCATAGAGTTTGATTCACTACTTAAGTAGGGTAGATCGATGGCCTACTGTTTGGCTTATTCAGTAAACAGAGCTAGCATCCACAATGATGGTTTTGTGCTTCCAATTTCAGTTCCCCACAATCAAATAATTCTCCTATCTAAAATATGTAAATGGCAAATAGTATAGCCACTAAATATAACCATTATTTTTTAGATTTTCACCATTCTGGTCAGCTCTTGCAATGGCTGCGATAATATTTGTCACCAAATCTTCATAAAACACTATAAGAAACAAGTGAACTGAAATGCAAGCTTTTTCTTTTTATGTATACAATTTAAAATGATATTTACTTGTAACTTTTTCATGTATTTTTTAAATAATTTTTAATAATTTAAAATGAACATAAAAATACATTAAGATGATGACAGAATTCCCAACAAGAGGAACATAACCGCCCACATGGTGCCACAAGCATCATAAATGAATAACTGAGTATATGGTATTTAAAAGCATGTAAAATCACACATCAAAAATGCAATGCAAGTGCATAAGCATATAATCTCATAGATCAGGGGAGTCATACTCAAGTACAGTCTGGATCAAAATCAAAGACTTGGACAAAGTCGCAGGCCAACCGTAATATTTAATTAACCCATTGAGTCCTGTGGTCTTCACTTTGCTTTTTATCTGTTGCACAGCTTGGTATCTCCATTTGGAGTACCCTGCTGCCTGCAGAGATGCTGGGGCTGAGAAGGAGGGTCCTCATTTCTCCCTGTGAGCTCCTCTTATCAGTTGTTCCACTGTTTGAGTTGTTTCTTCTGCCATTGTGTCCTGTGCTCTTCACCGTGCTTCTCTTCTGCTGCACAGTGCGGCGTCTCCGTCTGTAGTACCCTGCGGCCTGCACAGATTCTGGGGCTGAGAAGGAGGGTCCTCATTTCTGCCTGTGAGCTCCTCTTATCAGTCATCCCACAATCTGAGCTGTTTCTCCTACCACATGGCCCCTTCTCTGCTCTTTGCAGAGTGAGAGGATGAGTGAGAGACTTTTCCTCTGTACACTACCTGGCCATTACTCACGTGCCCAATATAATTACACTGTGGGCCAAATTTGGCTCATGGGCCTGAGTTTGACACCTCTGACATAGATAAAATATGGCAAAACCATAGACTATACCGATAGTTGAACTAAATAACAAAGGTTCTGGACGAGTGTGCACCACTCCGACGTGCTTCATTTTAATTATATACCAATATAATGTATATTTTATTTTGAGTACATTTTGGTACTTTTTGCCTTGTTTGGTTTTGGTATATGTAGTTTCTGTTTAGGCAGTACCCATTCTTGAAGTATATGCATTGTTAATTTAAAAAAAGAAGAGTGCCCCCTCTCTATTCAATCCCTGAGGAATCACCAAGTTTGGAATGACCCAATCTACTTTATGTACCACCACCTTGGGTGTCCTCTAGAGACAGTAACTTCAAATATGGATTTTCATAATATTCCATAATCCAGTGAATACATTTTAGATCCGGACAGTGGTGATAAATCCCTTTTTGTAATCATTCTTCCAAGAATAGTCTATAGTCAATACAATACACTTGAGTCAGGACGTGTTTGTGCTTTCCCGTAAAATCCTTTAATCCCAGCAAAAATAGGTTTATAATAGGATCATGAAACATTGATTGACCTCCGCATCCCCCACAGCAGCGCCCCATGTGCCAGAAGTTACATAATACTAGATTATCAGGAGATATTTATGCGTCTGTATCCATAACGAGAGCAGGATTCACAGTCTGGTTCTTGCTATCAGCCCAAATTGGTAAAATATTGATCCGGCCATTGGTGATTGCGGCTTGTGGTGTCCATGATTGGACGTTTTAGAGAGTAGCAAGCTCTTCGGTTACTGTACATAGTTACTCGATGCATGAGCGGCGGTGATTATTGGTGGCATTGTTGGCGTCTGGCTCATTTTTAATCATTCCTTGTTACTGTGTCGTATTTGACATGCTGAAATCAATACCTACATGTGAACAAAAAGGACTTAGGCTGATTGAAGACCCTGTGTGGTCTAGTAAAAATGGAATGACTCATGACTGGAGAGTGCCAAGGAAATGTTTCGTTTTTCCAATAAAAAGCAACAGATAGGTCTCACTATAAAAGTGTTCACTCTTACCTTTCCTCAAATATAGTTTAGGACTCATGCCTTATGGGTCATCAAAAATTTCCTTTATCCCTCTTCATCCACATCTTTCCCCACCCTTGGTTGAACCTGTTGTCTTTGTTCAACCAGTTCACTAAATTATTAATACATGCTTTCAAAACCATTGACAGGCTGCAATTCACATAACAACCACTGGGTTTAGATTTATACAGCATAAACAACTCCTGGCAGAGCATCTCAAACTTATGGTTTTTATCCAAAGGCGGTCATTTCTCCCTACAAATAAGTAGTTAATGTGAGGGTTCGGTGGATTCGCTGGACCACCGCAAGCGATGATAGTTAAGCCACGCCAGGGAATGGAGTCTAAGTAGCCCCCGGTTTTCACCAGAGCCCGCCGCAAAGTGGGCTGGACTTGCTGCGGCGTGAGGCTACCAGGTCGCTACCCCTGACGTGACTTGCTTGCGGTGGCGGCCGGGGTACTGCGTGGTACAAAATCGTAATCCAAGGCGTAGTCGGGGACTGGCAGAAGGTCAGGGCAGGTGGCAGAGGTTCGAAGTCAGAGACTGGCAGAAGGTCAGGGCAGGCGGCAAACAGGCAAGGTCAGGAAACGTAGCGGAGCGGACTGGTACACGGGTGATCAATACAGACTCTAAACACTCTCCAAACTCACTGAACGCACACCAACAATCTGGCAGTGAGTGCTGGGGGCGTATACCTTATATAGGACCAGCGCCCGGCAATAGGCCAATTACCGGGAAACTGGCCCTTTAAATCTAGACCAGCCGTCGCGCGCGCTAGGGGGCGGGCATGCGCACGGCGGCCGGGACAGACAGGAGCGGCGTGCACCGGAGCGCGGGCAGGTAAGATAGCCGGCGTGGGAAAGGGGGTGGTCGCGGGTGGGAACGGGGGTGGTCTAGTAGCCATTTTGGCTTCTGTCAGACTTCTCAACTACTCTTCCAGACTTTTGGATGATTTTGTATGTCCTTATCAGTATGGGGAAACAAAGCTTGAAAATTTAATTTACCCATCCTTTCATATACCTCTTTCCCTATCTTTGGTTGAACTTGATGGACATATGTCTTTTTTCAACTGTACTATGTAACAAATTCCACAAATTATTAGTACATGCTTGTAAACTATGGACAGGCTGCAACCACCATCTAAACCACTAGATGGCCACCTATAGACCTATACAGTATAGACAACTCCCAAAATAATGTCTTTTTGGGTTTTTTTATATAAAGTTTTTCATCTCTCCCTACTAATATGTATTATTTGTATCATAATAATGAGACATTTTTTCATCATGTTCTTCACTAGGTGTAGGCCATTTTAGCTCCCGTCAGTGTTCTCAGCTACTCTTCCAGACTCTGATGATTTTGCATGTCCTTATAATTTGCATTCTACTAGATTTAAAACAGTATTCCCACAATCACATTCATGCCCTGTTTTACTAATTTGTGCAAATACATCTAATTGACACAAATGAATGTGTCCGAAGATATTTCCCGCCAAAATATCCCATAGCTTTTACCAGCCTGTTCTTCATGGCTACATCTTGCAATTGTTTTTCTTCTTCAGGAATAACGTGAAATTGGTCTCCATACTCTGCTACTTAAATACACCATGGACCATGTTTGGGTCTTATTGTATGTATTCCAGATCTTTCTTTCCTGATAAGTAACAACATTAGGTATTCAGTTACATTAACATTCATGTATCATGTTGTATCAAGTCAACAGGATGATTTATTGAATGGGTAATTCCATTCTGTTTAAATGGTCACCTAAATATAAACATGTAAAATCCAGCAGTGGGATATCGCTGTGCAGAAATATAACAAGTGTTCGGTTACCCTATAGCACCTCCGAAGACTAAACAAAGAATTACACACTATTCATGGAAATGAATGTATGGTGTCCTCCAGAGTGAAAGACGCTCATTGTAGTAGCTGTACACAAAGAGATAAGTCCTTATTTACTCAGATTTCCTTAATAGGGTATTCTGTATTAGGTTTAATTAAATTAGAAAATCCCTGCAGGCGTCCCTGGGATAAATAAAAATCCACTTTAGGGCCAAAAATGATATAAAACACAAAAAAAAGTGTAATAATACAGCATTGGTTATAAAAATTATAATAATAATAATAATAGTTGTACACATGAATATCAATAATATAAATACTAAAATCATAATAATAATGTAAATAACAAGGAAGATGATAATAATAATAGTTGTAAACATTAATATCAATAATAAAATACTAAAAATAATAATCGTAAATAACAATACTTATCATTTATCGTGCTGATATTATTTATAATTATAAACGTAACATATCAATAATGAACTAATAAAAATATTTGTAATTAATAATTGTAAATAATGAGAATGTTAGTTAATAGCAATAATAATTATAAAATAATAATAATTGTCAATATTGTAATTGTAAAATCAAGTGACTGCATTAATATTAATATAATAATAATAATAATAATAATTTTAAATTAAAAATAATAATAATAATAAATAATAACAATGTAGGATAATAATAATAATAATGATATATAATAATAATTATAGCAATAATAATAATAATAATAATTTAACTATAATTAATAATGATAATAATGATAATAGCTATAATGATAATAATGATATCGCTATAATAATAATAAATAATAAAAATTTGAGGTTCATAACAAACAATAATAATTATAATAATATTAATAATAATAAAAATAATAATAATAATAATATAAAAATTTAAAAATAGCAATAAAAAATAATAATAATGCTTAATAATAATTAATGCTATTAAAAAAATTGATAATAGCTATAATGATAATAATGATAATCGCTATAATAATAATAAATAATAAGAATGAAGGTTCATAACAACAATAATAATGATAATAATAATAATAATAATAAATAATAACAATGTTGGTTAATAACGATAACAATAATATTTAACATCATCATAATACATTGGGGAAAAACTGTAAAAAAAAAATAAAAAATCATAAAATCCTAAGCAGTTAAAGTTGATTTTTTGAAATATATTTTGTTTTCATTTTCACTACATTCGTACATATATTTCTCTACATTTCATACATAACATTTTCACGTCTGTTAGATGCTTTCTGACTCTGTCGAAATTGATGGAGAAGAAGCGTGACAGACCCCATTATAAGTCATTGAGGTCCATCAAGCGCTGTCCATTATAAATGTAGTGAACCATAGCCTTTCCTTATGATCCCAATAAATACACACACATTTTTTTTTAGAAATTTTTAAACCAATGTCTTTACCCATAATCAACCGATGATATCACAGCTCTCATTTTCCTGAAGTTGGATGGAGAATGACCGCGGTGACCTGATTGCTCGCTGTAGACTAACCTTGCGTGGCGCCAATCCTCCATTGAGGTGTTTTTTTTTTATAACTCTTGACTTTTGTTTGTGAACATTCAGCCTCGGTGAAACACTGAAGATCTTTTATGCGTTTCCTTTTCTCGAGAAGAGCACTTAGCAAAATCTAAAACTAAGCAGTTCTCATCAGGAATGGAAAAACACTTGAGTGCACAAAGGCGTAGACGAGAGCAGTCCATGGCATTTTAATTCTCAGAGCTGAATACATTTTATACCGATTTCCTACAGAACCATTAACAGATTGACACAAGGATCAAATACTTAATGTGCGGGAACTGAAACCAGATTCTGTTGAAGAGTTTAGGAAAAAAAAAAAAATCAAATACACCTGATTGTACATATGAGAAATCTCGGCGCCTCGGTTTGCAGGTATAGGGCATCGTTGTTGGGAATTCTGCCCTCCTATGTGTAGTTTAAGATGAAAAGGATGATTATATCTTGACACTAGGAAGGAAAGGAGGACTATCACTTAACAGTGGAAATATCACTTAAAGGGGTTGTCTCACTGCAAGGATTGCTGCTTTTTATGTTAAAGATCTTGCAAAAAACAAGTCACTTTGCAATTTTGTCCATTTAACGGGTTTTCCTACCTATTACTAGATATCCCCTCTTGTATGGGCTGCATCAGCTCCTCAGGTCACTATAGCTACAGACCTGTTTGATCTCTCCTGATAGGCTGCCAGCACTGGTTGCTATAGCTACAGACCTGTTCGATCTCTCCTGATAGGCTGCCAGCACTGGTTGATATAGCTACAGACCTGTTCTATCTCTCCTGATAGGCTGCCAGCACTGGTTGCTATAGCTACAGACCTGATTGATCTCTCCTGATAGGCTGCCAGCACTGGTTGATATAGCTACAGACCTGTTCTATCTCTCCTGATAGGCTTTCAGCACTGGTTGCTATAGCTACAGACCTGATTGATCTATCCTGATAGGCTGTCAGCACTGGTTGCTATAGCTACAGACCTGGCTTCTACTGCAGCCTAGTGGAAGCCAGTTAACACGCCCCTGAATTCAAAGTGAAACCAAGAAAACAGGACTGAGGTGATATGAATCAATGTAGTGAGACAACCCCTTTAAGTTTTAAATCAATAAGAAAATGAAAACTGTCCAAACTTTTTTAGATCAAAAGTTGGATAATATCCCGGCACTAGGAAGAGGGGAAATATTACCCAACTTTTTGAATCTAGCGGTTGATATGACCACAGCACACAAAGGATCAGGGAATCATTTGGAATCATTTCTTAACATTTCGGGAATGCTTTTCTTATCTTCCATGTGCCTCATTTTCTTCTTATGTTAATCTAAAAAAAAGGAAATTGGTCTTACCTCATTCTTCTACTTGTGTGCATCTGGTAAAGTAACTGGAAGCGACATTGGACTGGAACTTAAAGTCACCAGACGAATAAGTTAACCCCTTCAAACACCTTAAAAAACCGTAACCCTAACTTGGTTTTGGAGTTATGATAACAGTTACATATATAGATAGGGTTGGAGAAAAAGTTCAGGTTGTGATGTGCACGGCAGGAGGAGCGATAAGGAAGGTTGTGTGTGGATGGGTGGAGAAGGACTATTCATTCCAACAAATTCGGGTGACCCTGTGACTAAATGACAATTCCTCAGCTGTTTGAAATGGTCACTACAATTCAGTTTCTTCCTGGACCAACGTAAAAGAGGAAAAAAAAATGTCAAAGGCAGAACCGGCTGATGGGAAAAGCGTTATACAGCGCACAGTGATGGAGCATGAAGAGCTCTCAGCTCGGTTAAATTCTGATGTTTGAGCTCTAACTCCGAGTCATTAATCACCCTGTCACGTATATATGTACTCATAAAGAAATCTTATAAAAGACCTTGTCCTCCGGAGGGAAATTAATGCACAATATAAATCATATGATTATAGTTTACATAAAATTTCCTTTGAAATCAACAGACTCCCATTGCCATTACAATGGCAGCCACAGAAGGCTAAGTATTACCTGGAAAACAGCTGATTGCAAGTTTTTCCTTGATGAGGCGACATGATAAAGCGTCTATTTCAGGGTTGAAACTGCGGGAACGGAGGCATGTGTTATGTGCCATAGGCAAAGCCAAATAGCCACTCTGACTTGATCAGGATAAGTGTTATGCTTCGAAATTTAGATCAAAGTTAAATTTGACCTTGATTGAGCCTGAAATGAATCCTGGCAAAATTCATCAAAATAACATCACTAACCATCGGGAATGTCTGTGCAATGTCCAAACAACATCTGGGAAACCTTAGGGTTAGGGAATGAGTTATTTAAACCCCCCCCCTAACCTGTGTAAGTCAAACAACATTGGGAAACCTTTGGGTTAGGGAATGGGGTTAATTCACCCTAACCCCAAAACCCCAAAGGAAAGTTACAACACTGGGAAACCTTTGGGTTAAGAAAAGGAGTCAGTTCAACCTAACTCCAACCCTAACCCTTTGGAATGTTGTGTAATCCCAACAACTTGGGGAAAACCCTTTTTGGGTTTGGAAGGGGTCAGTTAACCCAATAACCCTAACCTTTGGAAATCTGTGTAACGTCCAAACAACATCTGGGAAACCTTAGGGTTAGGGAATGAGTTAATTCCAACCCTTTAAACCCCAAAACACCTGGGAAGTCAAAAACATCTGGGAAACCCTTTTTGGGTTAGGGAAGAGGGTTAGTTCAACCCTAACCCAACCCTTAACCCCAGGAATGTTACAACAACTGGGAAACCTTTGGGTTAGGGAAAGGAGTCAGTTCAACCCTAACTCCAACCCTAAACCCCCGGAATTTTTGTACAACAACTGGGAAACCTTTGGGTTAGGGAATGAGTTAATTCAACCCTAACCCCAACCATAACCCTAGGGAATGTCTACAACATCTGGGAAACCTTTGGGTTAAGGAAAGGAGTCAGTTCAACCCTAACTCCAACCCTAACCCTAGAGAATGTGTACAACAACTGGGAAACCTTTGGGTTAAGGAAAGGAGTCAGTTCAACCCTAACTCCAACCCTAACCTTAGGGAATGTCTGTGTAACGTCCAAACAACATCTGGGAAACCTTAGGGTTAGGGAATGAGTTAATTCAACCCTAACCCCAACCATAACCCTAGGGAATGTCTACAACATCTGGGAAACCTTTGGGTTAAGGAAAGGAGTCAGTTCAACCCTAACTCCAACCCTAACCTTAGGGAATGTCTGTGTAACGTCCAAGCAACATCTGGGAAACCTTAGGGTTAGGGAATGAGTCAGTCCAGACCTAACCCTAGGGAACGTCCAAACAGCATCTGGAAAACCTTAGGGTTAGGGTAAGAGTCAGCAAACCCTAACCTTTACCCAAGGGTTAGTGTTAGGAATGTAGTTAAGGTCAGGGTTGGACTAACCCTAACTCTAGATCCAACACAAATCCCAAGGCTAGCGTAATGGGTGGAATTGCAGTTATGGTTAAGGTTGTACAGATTGTGATCCTAGCTCTAAGTAGGATGTTCACCAGATGTTCTCCAGATGTGCCCAAAAATTGCCCCAAATGTCTAGTGTGCTTTCTATGCAACTCAGAGCCATTTGGGTGCTGTAGGTGCTTTCTAGGAGCTCAATATTAACTTCAGAATTTTCCCTCTTAGAAACCTTAATAGACTCCAGGGTTGCCCAAAACCAAATATTTTTCACTATTCTTGAACTGAAACAGAGAGCTCTCCGAGTAACACTAATGAGAATTTTTGGGGCAGATAATAGTATCTTTTCCCGAGCTGACCGCTTTGTCTATTGAAATCAATATTGTGGGTTACCCGGTATTAATTGGGGGATCAAGTCTGAAGACTATTTATAAATTGTTTGAATATTGTATTATAATAAGATTTGTAAATTTCTAAGAGACTTTTTGTGGAAATTCTCAATAGCTCCGCACTATTTTTACACAATCTATTTGGCCAAGGGAGTTTTTATCATGTCAATGTAAGTAGTGGCTGACAGCAGGAAGAGATCTTGTAAGACTTTGTTCACATGTCTCCTCCAACACTGATTCTGTTATATTCTATGGAAAAACAATGGATGCCACAGCAAATTCTGACACACCCCAAGTCAATGGGGTCTCGTTGGGCACTGTTGGCTTCCCACATGCAACAGATTAAGCACCCAATTCTGTTTTTTCTGCTTTTGTGATGGAAGGAATTAGAAATGTAATTTTTCATCAAATACATATTTGTATAGAACTGAAACATTTCGTGAAAAATACAATTTTGAAGGAAAATCTGTAGTGTAGTGTTGCTCAAACTTGTAAAAAAAATTTGGATATGGGACATCCGATCTGAACTTTTTTCTCCAACCCTATCTATATACATAACTGTAATTATAACTCCAACCCTAATTTAGGGTTAAGGTTTTTTAAGGTGTTTCAAGGGGTTAACTAATTGGTCTGGTGACTTTAAGCGCCACATGTATGAAAACTGTCTAGGTCTAAAATTCAAATTGCCCATAGCAACCATATAGTGCTCTGGAAAAATGAGAGAGGCACTCTGGCTGCTATGGGCAACAAAGAGAATTTAGGACCTAGACAGTTTTCATACATGTGGCCCTAAGTTCCAGCCCAACTTCCATTTACTTTACCAGACGCCCAATGTTTTGGTTACTAGAAGTGAAGTTTGGCAAGATGCCTGGTGTTACTTCTGGTAACCATAAGGTTCAGCCTATGTTAAAGTAACCAGAGGTGACATCAAGTCTGATCTCACCTACAGTTACCATAACATTGTCAGTATGACCAGAAGTGATGTTGGATGGGACATCAAAAATGGAAGTTAGGTCATAAGAGGATCATATTGCCGGAACAGTAAGTTACCCCCTAAAACAACAAGCCTAACCCTAACTAGGGTTAGGGTTATAGTAATTTTTTTGCAAATGTTCTCCAAAAACAGAGTTTGGATGACACAAAGTGCTTTGTTTCGGATCATATTTTCCTTTGACCAATGTGAGTCCAATGTGCAACATTACTGAAAAGTGTTTATAAGTAGAAAGAACAAAGAAACCAGGAGAAAAGGGATGAGTAACTTGAGAGACGTTGGAAGGGCAAGTGCCCTGGGTGCCAGTCATGGGGCACCAACAAGCCACTGTACTCAACCAAACTACATATTTGCCCCAGGTGTATAGAAGTGAAGAACAAATTTGCCTTTGAATTGATTCCAAAGTGCAACATTACTGAAAAGCGTTTATAAGTAGTAAGAAAAACCAGGAGGAAAGGGATGAGTAACTTGGGAGATGTTGGAAGGGCAAGTGCCGTGGGTGCTGGGTGTCAGTCATGGGGCACCAACAAGCCACTGTACCTCAACCAAACTACATATATTCCCCAGGTGTATAGAAGTGAAGATTAAATTTGCCTTCAAATTGAGCCCAAAGTGCAACATTACTGAAAAGCGTTTATAAGTAGTAAGAACAAAGAAACCAGGAGGAACGGGACGAGTAACTTGGGAGACGTTGGAAGGGCAAGTGCCCTGGGTGCTGGGTGCCAGTCTTGGGGCACTAACAAGCCACTGTACCTCAACCAAACTACATATATGCCCCAGGTGTATAGAAGTGAAGAACAAATTTGCCTTTGAATTGATTCCAAAGTGCAACATTTCTGAAAAGTGTTCAAAAGTGATAAGCACAGAAAAAACAGGGGGCAAAGGAAGAGTATCTGGGGAGATTTTGGAAGGGCAAGTGCCTTGGGTGCTGGGAACCAGTCGGGGGGCACCTACAAGCCACTCTACCTAAACCTGGGCATTCAGATACAGGGCTAAGGGAGCAAACTACATATATGTCCCAGGTGTATCAAAGTGAAGACTCCGGAGGTAACAGAGGTTTCTGGGGCTGTATTATGGCCGGTGCACGAGCTGCACCCAGGTATGTTTTTGAAATGTTTTTGCTGCCTCTTCATATTCCTTTTAATTAGCCGAGTTCCCAGAGCCGACTTGTTTTCCACATTTAGTTATCGTAGAGTGGTTACTTTGAAACAAACTATAATAATTTGTTACTTAATTAAACAAAAAACATCATAGAAAATGTGAGACGGGGAAGGGGGGAATCTAGAAGTGCATTAAGGAAAAAGGGCTGGTAATGAATGGTGTCTGCAGGTGGCTTCCCAGGAGCATTAAAGATTCATTGCTAGCAAAAATCAAAATTAATTACATTTTGCTGCAGATGACTTCCAAAGATTAGAAAGTCTTAAGTTTCTTAGATGTTAAAAGGCCAAATGATTCACTTATTAACGTGCTGACACCTCGCACGCTCCGCTATGTGAAGGGATTTTTAGTGTGGGTTTTTGTATCTCTCATTACCTCGGTAATAATAGGGGAGCGCTCGGTAGGTTCGACTGCGAGGAAACAACAGGATTAAACGAGGTCGGAGACGGAAGCATAAATTAGCACTTTCTATCAACAACTTTCATCACGTAAGCACAAAACGTGTCTCCAATGCAGAGGAAGTCTGGATCCAAAAATCATTTATTCATCATTTTGCTTTCTTCAGGGGATCAGCTGATGTGGAGGTTATCGGTGAAGCGAAATTTATTTTGCACTTGGATGAATGTTTAATCAGTAATGAATGTCTAATATAGATAGATGGAGATAGATAGATATGAGATAGATAGATATGATAGAGATAGATAGATAGATAGATAGATATGAGATAGATAGATATGAGATAGATAGATATGAGATAGATAGATAGATATGAGATAGAGAGATAGATATGAGATAGATAAGAGATAGATAGATAGATAGGAGATAGATAGATAAGAGATAGATAGATTGATATGAGATAGATAGATAGATAGATAGATAGATATGAGATAGATAGATAGATAGATAGATAGATAGATATGAGATAGATAGATATGGGATAGATAGATAGATAGATAGATAGATAGATATGAGTTAGATATAAATAGATAATATGAGATAATAGATATGGGGATAGTTTAGGATAGATAGATAGATTAGGTAGATAGATATGGAGATAGATAGATATGAGATATGGAGATAGATAGATATGGAGATAGATAGAGAGATAGATATGGAGAGAGATAGATAGATATGAGATAGATAGATAGATAGATAGATATGAGATAGATAGATAGATATATGAGATAGATAGATATGAGATAGATAGATATATATGAGATAGATAGATAGATAGATAGATAGATATGAGATAGATAGATAGATATGAGATAGATAGATAGATATGAGATAGATAATGAGATAGATAGATAGATATAGATATAGATAGATAGATAGATATGAGATAGATAGATATGAATAGATAGATATGAGATAAATAGATAGATTATGATATGATAATAGTAGTATGAGATAATAATAGATAGGAGATACATAGATATGAGATACATAGATAGGAGATACATAGATAGGAGATACATAGATATGAGATAGATAGATATGGGATAGATAGATAGATACATACATAGATAGATATGAGATACATAGATAGATATGAGATACATAGATATGAGATACATAGATAGATAGATACTTAGACATATTCTGGCATTTGGCAAATATAAATAATTGTGGTAATCCTTTTATATATACACATATAACCAGAAGTTTTCATACTCTATATAAAAAGACACATATGCATGTTTTTTCTCACTCTGACATGAAATCAGAAATCATTTTTTTTATTTTTTGGTGGGCCCCCAAGAATCATCTCCGCTGGTGTGGCTCAAGAATCAACTTCACTGGTGGGCCCCAAGAATCAACTCTCCTTGTGGACCTGAAGAATCTACTCCACCGGTGGGCCCCAAGAATCAACTTCACTGATGGGCTCAAAGAACCAACTCCTCTGAAGGGCCCCAAAAATCAACTCCATTGGTGGGCTCCAAGAATAAACTCCACTGATAGGCCTCAAGAACCAACTCCACTGAAGAGCCCGAAAAATGAACTCCTCTGGTGGTTTCCAAGAATCAACTTCACTGATGGGAAATAAGCACCTCAGTAAGGCACTGAATACAAGGGTACAGAAAGCAGACAGTCGCTGCTCTCTTACTAATTAAACTAAGGCGTTGGAACACATGTCCACCACTGACCTCAGTTTTTTTTTCACAAAGTGTCGTAGAACGCTAATTTTGCAGTTATTTTAGTAGCACCTTATAGCAGGTAGGACCATCCCATGGCTTCCGGACTTTAAGCCTAAATTCTCAAAAGCATGAAAATCTGTCAATCAGGATCTTTTGGGTTCCATGTCTGCCATTCTATACATGTCATACCTCAGATCATATGATGTTTGAGTGACTTCTAACCAGGTTCAGACTGGCCCACAGGAGAATAGGGGAAACCCCCGGTGGGCCCCTGAGCATAGCTGACCTGGAGTTGTTTTTCAATTACATATACATCTTCTGGAGAGGCAAAAAAAGTATAGCAAAGAGGAAAAATGCAAAAGACAGAGTATAGGAGGTATATACAGTCATTTACAGTAGCTGTAGGGCAGGCCCCTAAAATAAACTCCACCAGTGGTCCCTGAAACAGCCCAACTGGTGGGCCCCTTAGAATAATTTCCACCTGTGGGCCCTAGACATCCCATCCAAAACTGCTTCTAACTGCAATTAGAGAACTGTTTAGTAGGGGCCATTTCTCCATTCAGAACAGGATTTTTGGGCGCCCATTCTGGAGATAGGTGTGAATCCATGAGGTAGAACTCGCAACTATCTGACGTTGATGGCATATCCACTCAGAGGT
This sequence comes from Phyllomedusa bahiana, assembly GCA_025379985.1. Classification (NCBI taxonomy): domain Eukaryota; kingdom Metazoa; phylum Chordata; class Amphibia; order Anura; family Hylidae; genus Phyllomedusa; species Phyllomedusa bahiana. The sequence goes on along the minus strand of JAODAL010046285.1, from coordinate 5,053 downwards.
TTTAAGACCTTAACTAAGGATAAAACATCCAGAAGGAACATAACATATGGTCAAAACAACTCTGCAAAGAAAAGTTAAATGTTGGGTAACAAGCCCAAGGACCTCAATCAACGAGGTCAACTGTAGACCATTCTACAAGGTCAACCACAATGTCATCACTCATCAATTTATCAAGGTTACAAATTCCTGGAATTTTCCACTTCCTAATATGCAGAAAGCCATAACTGAAGAACAGTAAACACCTTCCCACTAAACAGTTTTCTGTATTGGAGAGAATAAACCGTTATCAAACAGTAAATCCGAACCTGGCTTTGAACCAAGAAGGCATACAATTCCATAATTAATTTTTCTTATACCTCCTTTTGCTAATCACTGATAAAAAGCTTAATTCTATTAACAACTCGACTTGACAAATTGCACGGCTCAACAGAACCGTTTAGAAATTAATTACGCATTTTATGGCATTAGATAGGATAAACGTGGGAGCCGGACAGTGTTTGGAAGAGCCTACGTATGGATTATGGAAACATCCTGGACTGGGAACAATGACAAAAGCAAGGGATAAGAGTCTACAAAGATGGCTTGAAACGCGTTTTGTTCAGGTGAAGACTGACTTGTAAACAGAGATATATCTTGGGCTTAGGGCAAGTTGAAACACACAAAGTAATTAGAAGTTAAGAAGGTATGCTAATATGAAGTCATTAAGACAATGTTCTAAATCCTGGCCTCCTTAAAGCAACAGACCAGAACATCAGACTCCATGAAAACCCTTCAAAGTGCATCTGTCCAAGAAGCATACTTGGAGAAGATTAACTGTTTCCATTATATGGATTCCTGAAGTTAAATTTGGGGTGCACGCCATTACCCTTTTCATTAAGTTTGATTAGAAAAGTAGGGGCTAAGTCAAGGAACTCAATCTTAAGACTTTTGGCTGATCATTATTGGGGCCCAACAATGGAGTTGGTTCTTGGAGTCCATCAGTGGAATTAATTGTTGGGGCCCACCATGCTGGTTGATTGCTAGGGACCACTAGTGAAGTAGTTTTTTGAAGCCCACCAGTGAAGCAGATTCTTAAAGCCCAACAGTGGAGTTGGTTGTTGAGGCCCACTAATGGAGTTGATTCTTGGAACCCATCAGTGGAGTTAATTGTTGGGACCCACAATGGGAGTTGAATTCTAACACCCACCAGTGGAATTGATTCTTGAAGCCCACCAATGGAATTGATTCTTAAAGCCCACCAATGGAATTGATTCTTGAAGCCCACCAATGGAATTGATTCTTGAAGCCCACCAATGGAATTGATTCTTGAAGCCCACCAATGGAATTGATTCTTGAAGCCCACCAGTGGAATTGATTCTTGAAGCCCACCAGTGGAGTTAATTCTTTGCCCCACTAGTGGAGTTGACGCTTGAAGCCCATCATTGGAACTCATTCTTGAAGCCCATCAGTGGAACTCATTATTGAAGCCCATCAGTGGATTTAATTGTTGGGGCCCACCATTTTGGTTAATTTTTAGGACCCATCAGTGAAGTAGATTCTTGAAGTCCGCTAGTGGAGTTGGTTGTTGAAGGCCACCAGTGGAGTGGATTCTTGGGGCTCACCAGAGAAGTTGAGTTTTAGGGTCCACTAGTGGAGTTTATTGTTGAGCCCCACCATTGGGGTTAATTCTTGGGCGTCAATCTACAGTTATTGAACATGACTGCACATACTACACATGCCTCTTGCTTTCTGCCTCTTTTTCTCTACCTTTCTCCCTGAAAATTAGCCCTTTACACTTGGCGTGCCAAAGGGCTACTATGCCCATTGGTCAACCAGGAGTTTACTCTGCTCCTCTGTGGGCTAGTCTGAGCCCCATTGGAAAAACCCATACTGTACATAACAAAGCATTTTTGGACATTAATGTCTATGCCTATCTTAAGTGCATGCACTATATGGCCCATAGAACGATATAATGCCCTATTATGTATTTTTTGTCTTAACAGCTTAAGTGCATGCACTATATGGCCCATAGAATCATATAATGCCCTATTATGTATTTTTTGGTTTTAGATGGCTGAAATATGGTTTCTTAACAGGAAAAAGCAAACTATATCGGAAAGCGAATTGGCAAACCTGCAAATCTTTCATCTCTAGGGAAAAGTCATGTTTTATGATCGATTTTTTGACAATTTTAAAATATTTTACTGCTGGGTGCTGTTTCTGTTAGAAAAAGAGCCAGAAATCAGGGGACCTGCTAGCAAAACCCATCATAAAAAATAAAATTTTTAGTATCCTTACACATCAGACACTCTGACAGGGCATAATGCCAGTGCAAAACCCAAGAAATGCCACCAATTCGAAAAAATGATAGAATATTGTAAAAGTTTCTATTTGCTTCTATCTGAAATGGAGAAGTAACATCTGATGAAAGGATAACATCTTCTGATGCAGTCACAGGCGAATCACCAAGGGCTATTACTAGAGTATTCAGGAGAACATATGGCTCAGCTCAGGGGAATCCTGACGCATCTCATGCTTATCTAATATCCGACCTTCAAGCACTTTCAATATTTCTTTGACTGGCTGGAAATATCTTTGTAATTATTGAACTGTTCATGACGGTGATCACCGCAGACAAGAATATTGGATAGGCTGTTCCTGAACACATCATATTTTATATGAGATTTCTAAAGTTTTCAAAGAGAGTGACTACGTTTATGAATCCACCATAGAGAAATCTGCCCGACGAGAGACCCCGACTAAATTTTAGAATTTCACCATTTACCAGTTTCAGTAGCCTTGACCATACATTTATCTGTGAACTCAATGAAAAGCTAAGTCCAAAAAGTTTTTGCACTAAAATTTTTGACTATGTACGAAAAGGCTAAAACTACAGAATCTTCACGATCCTTGATCGAAACAAATAACTTTCTATGTCTATGTTTGGGATTCAAGCAAGACTAAAAGATCCAACTATTCCTTGTTAGGGTAGAATTACATCTACGTTGGAGGCTCCGTTTGGAAACTCCTTCAAAGACGTGTGACCAGAGCCATTTACTGATGGACACGAATGGTGCCCAAAGAACCCATTTGACTGCAATGGGGCTTATTGGGTATCCACTCGGGTGTCCACTGATTCAACAAAAAAAAAAAATAGCACTAGAGGTTTGTTTCTGCCTTCTTCTGGTTTTCCTGGGGGTGTAAGGTCAACAGAACTGCCTTGACTTATTTTACCAGAGTACAAAAGGATCAGTCATTGTAAAATCCACCTGACCAAACAATCTTTCTCCTGATATCAGCAATTGGGATAGAATGGCGACCAGTATCAGACTAAGTTGCTGGAGCCCAACAGCGAAGTTATTTGTTGGGGATAACCAGTGGAGTTCATTGTCAGGGTTCACCAATAGAGTTAATTCTTGGGTCACACCAGAGGAGTTAATTGTTGAGGCCCAAAAGAGGAGTTCATTGTTGGGGACCACCTGTGGGGTTCACCTTTTCAGCCTTGGTTGTCTTTAATGGGTCAAGAATAAAAAAATTCCGAATCATCATATGAAGTCTTTAGACAATCTTGCTAAATCTCCAGCAGGAACCTACACATTATATAAAATGTTCTATACTGCTCCAGGTGAGGACAGAACAAGTTAGGGTCTAGGAACCTGGAGCGTTCTGGTTTAATGGTGTCTTTTTTATTATTTAGGAGCAATCTGACCTAAAAAAATGTCTAGATACATGGTAAAAGCCCAGCTTCTTCTTCCAAAAAAGATGATTGACAGCTGTCAATCAATTCCTGTGAGCGGGGAAAGGTGGGCTTTTTCCTTGGGTCCAGCTTTTGGCTATTGCTAAGGGGGCACTAAAGAGTCATATGCTCTGAGAGCTTGGTGCCAGTGGCACCCTAACAAGTCACTATGCCTTGGGCTAGGATATTCAAAAAAGCTAGAACTCTGTAGTACTCCTCAAGTCACATCCAACTCACTGAGAATTATAGTGTGAGTAGGATTAAAGCCAACCAGATGTTTATATGCAGACAGCTGTTTTGGGGTGTCCCCCTCATCAGTGCAGAGTAGAACACAGGATAGCTCGGTGAGAGGCAAGGTGCATAGATCAAAAGGGGTATGTTCCTTCTTAGGGAGAGGCACCAGGTAGGTTTCTGGAGCAACTAAGGGCATGTGCCCACGGCAAGGGTTTTCGGCTGGTTTTTCAGACCGCCTGAAAAACCGGCCGAAAATTAGCACAATTGTGCTCTATGGAAAACCCGTGCAGCAGTCCCCACTGCACGGGTTTTCCGTCGGGCAGTTTTGCCGCCGGTGGTCCGCTCAAAAAACATTGAGCAAGCACCATCTTCCGTCCATGCTTCTCAATGGTAGGGAGGAGGGCTCTTCTCCGCTCATCGCGGAGAAAAGCCGTCCCGCCCCGCGGCCATGGGGATGGGCGCAAAACAGGACACATACCGGTCGGCAAACCGGCCGGTATTTGTTCTATGCCGTGGGGATGCACCCTAATAGTGTATAAAAGTTTCCACTCACCTGCATAGTTCTTCTCCCTAAAGATTAAAGCTACCCCTTTCAGCTACAACTAGATCCTAAAGCTTCTCACCTAGTCAACCAATAGTTCACAATTCAGAGTCCTAGCTCAATGCCCATGAGCCTTTTTGAATATGTTTAATTTTTATTTATATTACATATATCTCCACACACCTGCATGGTGCCTCTCTTTAATGAGGAACGTTACCTCTTTCAAGCTATGCCTAGAGCTTTTTACCTAGTCAACCAATAGTTCACACTTCAGAGTCCTAGTACAATTCCCATGAGCCTTTTTGAATATATTTAAATTTCAGTGGAGCAACATAAGTCTCCACACACCTACATGGTTCCTTTCTCTAATGAGGACTATTACCCATTTCAAGCTTCTCCTAAAGCCTCTCACCTAGTCAACCAATAGATGGTTTTGCAGAGTCCTAGCTTATTTCCCATGAGCCCTTTAGAATATATTTAAATTTTAGTAGAGCCACTAATAGTTTATGTCTCCACACACCTATGTGGTGCGTCTCCCTATTGAGGACCGTTACCTCTTTCAA